>QFEF01000527.1:0-18290 GCA_003316035.1 Neoboletus subvelutipes
TTGGCTTGTCTATATAAACTCTAAATACCCAATGATGTAACCTTAGCTTGACCTCCTTGGATTCCCTCAGAATATTATACCTTTCATCATTTCCACATTGATTGCTCTCTAAATCCTAGCCCTACTTTTGAGTGGGCTCTTGTCCTTGAAACCTTTGAACCCTTGACCCATGACCATTCAAGTCATGTCCACCTCAATAAAGCTACCATTTGAGTAGTCTTTGTAGGAAGAACTCTTGAACCTTCAATTGACCAAGGCTGCACTCATCCTTGCCCAGGCCAAGTGTAACACTCACCTACTGAGTGAGCCAAATGCATTCAAGAGATGAGATTTCATTTGCAAGCAAACTGGTTGCACAACTAGGAACCACTCTGGCTATGCTCCTGCTAGCAAGAAGGTTCAGCTGAACAATACCAGTCACTACACCAGGGCCATCCTGACCAGTACCTCCTCCACTCCCTCTCCCCCAACTTCTGCCAAAGACTCTCTGGATATGTCCCTCTGCAGCCTTGAAGGGGATCAAGACAGGGGTCAAATACTTTGCACCCTAAAGTCCCTGTATGACCCCACCTGCAATGAGAATGGAGATCCTATCCAGAACAAGTCTGTTAAAGTTCTATCTGCAGAGGAGAGAGGAGGTATTCGAAACATCTTTTTAGAAGGAAGAAGTGTTCCAACATCACTGCCTTCTATAACTGTTGCCCCTGTATTTATTTCCAGAACTAGATCAAATTCTATTCACCTCTCCCTTTCTATCTGGAAACAAAATGGGCAAATCATTGGAGTAAACACTCTTATTGACAGTGGGACTACCAGATGCTTTATAGCAAAAGATGCTGTATGTAACTTGGATGGAGTTACCAACCAAGGCTTTGAATATACCAATCAAAGCCTGGAATGTGGATGGAACCCCCAATCAGTCTGGGACCATCAAGGAGAAGACCACTGTGGTCATTGATCTCCAGGGAGTACAAGAGCAATGTGAGCTGCTCATCCTCAATTGCAGAAAGGATGACATCATCCTGGGACTACCATGGTTACAGACCATGAACCCTGAAATAGACTGGCAGAACAGAAGGGTCATCATTACCCCTGCCAAGTATAAACCCACAAACAATGAAGATACCATCCAGCAGTATCTATTGAGATTTCTTGAACACAAAGAAAATAACATCATAGAAAGTGACCTCTATGACCAATATTGACAATGGACCATTCCAGAATGGGTCCAATTCCTCAGAGAAAGGGGGAGAAGTACCTGAATACATCCTCTGTCAAACCATGCTTTCCACAACTATAGCACAAGCTGTGGAAAGCACCAAAGTCACTCTGCCCTCCAAGTACTGAAACTATGAAGACATCTTTGACAAGAAAGATATGACTAAACTGCCTCCCTCTTGTTCCTATGACCACACCATTGAACTCAAGGATTTGTTCATGCCAAAAAGGGCAAAGGCTTATCCTCTCAACTCCACTGAGATGACTGCCTGTAAGGAGTTCATTGATGAACATCTTGCAACTGGGAAGATCACTCCATCAAAATCACCCCAGGCCTTCCCATTCTTCTTTGTCCAAAAGAAGGATGGTAAGCTCTGACCACGTCAAGAGTATCAGTATCTCAACACCCACACCATCAAAAACACCTATCCACTCCCCCTAATCTTGGACCTCATCAACCAGCTGAAGAGATCTTTGATCTTCATGAAGTTCGATGTCAGATGGGGATATAATAACATTTTGACTAAACTGGAAGACCATTGGAAGGCTGCTTTTCTCACCCCTTTTGGACTCTTTGAACCAGCTGTAATATTCTTTGGAATGTGCAATTCCCCCACCACATTCCAAGCCTTCATGGATGACCTCTTCAGTGACTACATTGCTGAAGATTGGCTAATCATCTATATGGATGACCTGCTAATCCACTCCTCCAACCCCACTGTCCATGAAGAGCAAACCCAGAAAGTCCTACAGTGTTTCTGAGAACATGAAATGTACCTGAAACTGGAAAAGTGTACCTTTGCAGCCCCCACCATGGAGTACTTGAATATGATTGTTAGCAAGGACAGTATCCAGATGGACTCCATCAAACTCAAAGTCATCAGGGAATGGACACCACCAGTCAACATAAAGGATGTCTGATCCTTCCTCAGATTCTGTAACTTCTACCAGAAGTTCATCCCCTCCTTCTCTGACCTTGCTCAACCTCTTCTCAGTCTGATGAAGAAGAACCAAATGTGGGAATGGACAGACAGACACTAGGTTGGATTCGAACAACTCCATGACACCTTTACTCATCAACCTGTCCTCGCCTTCCCTGACCCTGACTGATCCTTTACCATCATGACAGATATCTCCCTGACTGCATCAGGAGGAGTCTTAATGTAGACCAATTACAACAGTGATCTGAAGCCATGTGGATACCTGTCTCAAATGTTCGCTCCTGCTAAGCAGAACTATAATATTTTTGACTGCAAACTGCTGGCAGTCATCTGTGAACTGGAGGAATGGCCCCAATACCTCCTAGGTTTGGCCTTCCCTGTCACAGTCCTTACAGACCATAAGAACCTTACCTATTTTAAACAACCTCACAAGTTGTCCCAAAGACAAACCTGTTGGCTTCTCTTCCTCCAGGACTTTGATCTGGCCTATACCACTCTCCCTGGATCACATATGGGGCCTGCTGATGCCCTCTTACAAAGGGACACTGTTGACACCTCCCAGGACAATGCTGATATCCAGATCCTACCTGATAATGCCTTTGATCACTAGGTCCAGGCCATTGATGTCATCCTTACTGATAAGATCTGTTCTTCTTCTGCCAATGATCCATGGTCCTGAATGCCCTAAAAGGGATGGAAAATGACATCCTGCTGTTCAGGTGATCCTCCACCATGGACTGGACCTACATAGCAGACTGGTTATACATACTATGTATAAGGGACAATTATACATTCCTGGGAATGCCTGCCAGGAGCTTATACTAAAACTATCAATTTGGCTGGAATAGCCAAACTCTTTTTTGACAATGTCTTCAAACAATTCGGTCTGCATGACCAACTAATCTCTGATTGAGGACCACAGTTTGCCTCTGCCTTCACCAGGGAACTTGCTCAACTCCTCAAATACAATGTTTCCCTCTCTACCACCTACCATCCTCAAACTGATGGAGAAACAGAGAGATATAACCAAGAATTGGAAATCTATCTCTGAATATTCTGCAAAGGAAAACCTGATACTTGGTTAGAATATCTTACTGCCACCAAGTTCACCCACAATGCCACAGTACACTCTACCACTGGAAAGACACCATTTTTTCTCATCATGGAGTACAAACTGAGGTTGTACCCACCCCTCAGAACCACCTTCTTGCCTGTGTTAGAAACTTGGCTTTCCCATCTTGAGAAGGCACAAAAAGAAGCTGAAGCTCCACATACCCTTGCCCAAATATGAATGAAGAAATGAATCACTTCCTGATTTAGACTGTGGAAAGTTGGAGATAAGGTATGGCTAGATGCCAAGAACCTTAAAACCTGAAACCCCTCCCAGAAGCTTTTCCCAAAATGAATTGGGCCATTCAAAATTACAGAAGCAGTATCCCCTGTTGCATTCAGAATTGCCCTCCCCAAACAGTGGAAAATTCACAATGTATTCCATGTCTTGCTGTTGGCCTCCTATTGAGAGACACCTGAACATGGACCAAATTTCAAAAACCCACCTCTGGAGTTAATAGAGAGAGAAGAGGAATACAAAATGAAATGAATTGTAAATCACCACAGAACCAATGCCTGGAGACAATACCTCATACATTGGAAAGGGTATTTGGATGTGGAAGAAACATGGGAATCTGAGAGAAACATGGAGAATGCCAAAGAACTCCCAGCTGAATATAAAAGAAAGAGATCCCTCTGATCTCTCTTTCTCTCCAACTCCCATATCCTACAACTTTGCCAATGGTACCACACCTCTCTGCACTCATCTCAATCATCTCCCCTCCATCACCCACCACACCCTTTATATCGCTGCTCTCCAAAACCAAGATGCAACTGACATCATCAAGAGAATGCCCCTCTTCTCTGAAAACACCACCCTCATCCTCCTTGCCAGACTCTACCAGATCTACTATACCCTTCAATCTCTTTTCACCAGGGCCACCTGGTGCTTAGCAGGTCTCCATGTCTTTGCAAACATCCCTTGTCAGGCAGCCCAGAATGATGCAGTGGTCAATGCCTTCCACCAAACACTCATGGAGTCCCAGAACCTCACCCTGGATCTCCTCAAAGAAGAGGGCCTTGACAGCTGCCTCACACTCCTCCCCTCCCCCATCCTCTCTGATGTCCTTTACCTCATTCTCCTTCTCCTGTCCACTGACCAATGAGAGGAATACTTCTCTCCCAATCTCCATCCCACTGATTTCTCCAGAAGAAGTGGCTGTCTTGGAAGGGATAGTATCCAACCTTAGAGCAGAATAATCAAGGAGTATGAGTCTGATGGATCTGACTCCTCAGAGGAGTCCAGAGATGGAAACACCACTGTGGCTGCCTCCCCCATATTCCCTGAACCCTCCCCTTGCTTCTCCTGTCTCCACAGACAGCAGAATTTTCTTTTCTTTGCTGGGATGCCCCATATCCCCCACTGTCTTCTTTGTAGGCAAATGCAATGGAACTAAGCAAGAATGTGTAGCTCCCCAGACTAATGCTTTTATCTCCCACAGATGCTATACTATAAGCTAGAAAATTGTATTCTCCTAGACAAGGCAATGTCTAGATGTACTAGTAAAATTGGGTTGGTGAAAAACTTAGTGTGAGCAGATATGTGGATTGTTCAGCAATCCTCAACAATCATTTACAGATTGAGATGCTTGAAGTATACCTTAACAGGTGTCTGGTTGGTTCTTTCTAATAGTATAGTAGTGATTTTTCACTTGAGAGGCCTTACTAGTCAACAACTTAAGGGTTGCTAGCAGTGATAGTTGGATTTTAACTAGTTATAAAAGTGCTACCTAAAAGGAGGTTAGTGGCTTTGTGGTATAGTAATCCGACAATATGGTAAATTGTTTAGATGTATATGTCTTTTCAAGTGAATTGGAAAGTAGGTAGAAGGTCACTTAGTTCATACAGATATGATTTATTTCAACACAATCTTTATTGCAAAACTAAAAAGAATGCAAGTCAGGTATCAATCTATACTATCTCTTATCCCTTTAGGTGGATAGTCAGTTGAGTAGCAGTGATAATTAGGTACTATTAGACTTAGGTTGTTGGGAATCTATTCCCTTTTGTTGCCCTATTTAGGGGTTTCTCCCAAAAGGTGTCCTATGTCACTTGTCCACTATTGGATACAAGTGTTTTACTCCTAACAACTTAGCTAGCAGTCCTAAGTAGTGGAAGATGTCCTGCACTAGGCCCTGTGTGGGTTGCCTGTGGAGGAAACTCCTAATGGTGGTGAGAAGTCTCTAAGAGAGATATCTTATTGAGAAGGTCTCTTAGGTTGATCCTTCTTATCTCTTATGAAGAATCTCTCTTTATGAAGAATGTCTTCTTCCTATGGCCTAAAAAGCTCTCCTTATATATATAAAATACAGTGGCTATGCTAGCCAATCAGAAGGGTTGGCTGCTGACAAATGCCAAGAGATTGCCAAGACAATGATTATCAAGTCCATTCATGTGCTTTGTAATCATGCTGCCCCATAGCAACCATGGCTAAGTCAGAATGACTCATACTGAATCATGCTGTGCAAGGCTATGCAGGGCATGGTTACAGCATTACTTATTCTCACTGGCACTTAGCTATGTACTTAATATTTACTTTAATAACTAGCTTGTACTTGTAGGTAGTAACAAAGCTATATGTTTGAGCAAAAGGTTGATATCTTCCAAACCTTCTGGTAAAATAATATGAAAATATAGGGGAAGGTAGGTCATATTAAAGGTGATCTGTTCCTAAATTATCTAAGAATTCTGACTGTGTTAGGTGGTTGAATTTTATTTTCTCAGGTATAGCTTTCTGACTTTGCATGATTTCCTTTTCATGCAAGTCACCGCCTTAACTTATCCACCTCCTTGAGAACTTCTCCCCACCATCTCCTCCCTGGGATACCCAAGACCTCCCCAACAATGCCTACTCTCAAGCCCATTACCCCAGATCATTCCCCTTCCCATGTGGGTGGCAGTTCCAATGTCCTACTGGCCCTCACTCCTGTTGTATCCCATTAGTCCCCTCTGAACATCCAATTTAGAGGAATCACCTGCTTCCAATGCCAAGAACCTGAACATATCCATCCAAACTGTCCTCACTATATCTGCCCCTTCTGCCATGCCACCAGACCAGGACACTCTCAATATTGCTGCCCCTCTGCACGATGTGGCAAATGTAACTCTCTCAGATACCAGGCTTGGAACTATACAGAGGATGACATCAACCCCTCCACCTGGGACATTACCAACCACAATATCAATGAGGAAGATAGAGATAATTGAGCCAGTGGCTCAAAGCTACAACAGGAGTAATGTTACAAGTGTGATGGATACTCCTATTTTTCTTTCTCTCCTAGTGTCTCCTGACCTTCACACCATTGATCATCCCACTTGGGATATCTGGGAAGACATCCTTCCAGACATCAAAATCCCTCAATCCTTATGAGATAAGGTATTTGACTCCTTGCTCTTCCAAGAGTAATGCATATGTGGATCCTCATGGACCCTTTCCCTTTGTCTTGCCCATAATTTCATTATGACACCTTTTCATTTCGCCCTCTTTTCATTTCAGGCTCTATCAGACCCTTTACCTTCTAAGTCATATTCTCTTACATATGACTCATATCTACTCATCATATTTCACATCCAGCCTTAGTTCATTTCTGCCCCTTTTCATCTCAGCCTCAGCCTTACTGCAGCCACAGTTCATTTCACCTTGGTCTCTCTATATCAGTACCAATCACAGTACCAATTACTTACTTACTATTCCCAATTGGATTGCATCAAATAGTTAGACTCTCTATTTATATCTCTGACCCTAAAGTGCCCTAGTATAAATGGTTTGCGCTCCACTTCAATGTATCTTTAACCTTGATCTATGCAATCTACAGAGTTCAAGCTCCTTGGTGAAACACTAAGCTTTGACTTCTGTCAATTAGAAGATCAGCTTGGGAACTGAGATCCTTCAGAGGAAGGACTCCACTTTATCACTAAATTAGAGGATCCACCTGTCCAAGCTATTGTCCACAGCTCATCATCTTGGCTCTCATTCACAAGCCATCATCTTTGTGCCAGGGCCTTGTCCACAATCTCCCATAGCCAACTCTCCCTTCTATGCCTGGGAGGAGCCTGCTCTTGCTTGTACTAAGGCCACCACCTAGGGGTACCACAACCATTGCACAGCAAGTGTCAATCAGAGGGTCTACTTTATTGGATCAGAGGATCCCACATAAACATCTACAGAGGTAGAACCACCTACAGAGGTAGGGAATGGTATACAAGGAACTTAGTTCTCAACATATGTGTTACTTGTTACACTGGTTATAACAGTAAGTAATTGGCACCATGATTAGTGCCAGCATAAAGGAACCGAGGTGAAATGAACTGCAGCTGCAGTAAGATAGAGGCCAAGATGAAAAGGGGCTGAAATGAACTAAGGCCCAAAATAAAATATGGTTAAGTGAATACAAGTCATACATGAGAGAATATGACTTAGGAGTAAAGGGTCCAGATAGAGCCCAAAATGAAAGGAGCCAAAATGAATAAGGTCTGCAATGAAAGAGTGGACAGAATAGAAAGGGGAAGGGGCTGCAAGGATCCATGCAAGTGCTACTCTTGGAACAGGGAGGAGTTGAACACCTTGTCCCACAGGTATTGAGGGACTTCAATGTCAGGGAAAATGTCCTCCCATATATCCCAGGTGGAATGATCAATGGCATGGAGAAGGGCAACTGTTACAACTGGTGTAACAATGGGACATGTACACTGAGAACTAAGTTCCTCGGCTACTGTCATCTACCTCTGTAGACCCTCTGGTCAATAAGGCAGACCCTCTGGTCAGCCTGTGCTGTGCAACAGTTGTGGTACCCCTGGACAGTTGTCCCAATACAGATATAAGCAGGCTCCTCCTAGGCACAGAAAGGAGAGTTGGCTATGGGGGAGTCATGGACAAGGCTCCGGCATGGTATATGGTCCCTCATGGACAAGGGGGATGACAACAAGCTGTGAACGGTAGCTTGGACAAGCGGATCCTCTGATCCAGCAATAAAGTGGAGACTCCTTCCTTTGAAAGATCTCAGTTTCCAAGTGAAGCTTCTGATTGACAGAAGTTTGATGTGAGGTGTTTCAGTGAGGAGCTTGAACTCCACGTAGATTGTATAAATCAAGGTTAAAGATACATCAAAGTGGAGACTAAACTATTTATACTGGGCACCTTAGGGCTGGAGTTATAAATAGAGAGTCCGAGTACTTTGAGCAATCCAATCGGGAGAAGTAAGCAAAGTATTGGCACCATTAATGGTGCCATCATAAAGGAAGCGAGATGAAAAAGACTGTGGCTGCAGTAAGATTGAGGCCGAGTTGAAAGGAGCCAAAATGAACTGAGAGTGAATATGAAATATGGTAAATTGGATATGAGTCAAATGTGAGAGAATTTGACTTAGGAGTAAAGAGTCTGAAAAGAACTGAAATGAAAGAGAGCATGATGAAAAGGAACCGAGATGAACATTTGGAGTGAATGTGAGGATGGCTACTCTTGGAGTAGTGAGGAGTTGAATATCTCTTCCCATAGGGACTGGGGAATGTCCAAGTCTGGGAGTATGTCTGCCCAGATGTCCCAAGTGGGATGATCAATGGCATTGAGGGAAGGCAATGCAATGGGAGAAAGAAAAAGAGGGGTATCTGTTACACTTGTAACATTACCCCTGTTGTAACATTGAGCCACCGGCTCAATTATCTCTATCTCCCTCATTGATATTGTGGTCAGTGATGTCCCAAGTGGAGGGGTCAATGTTGTCCTCAGTGCAGTTCCAAGCATGATGTCCAAGGGCATTGCATTTGCCACATCATGTGAAAGGGCAACAGTATTGGAAGTGACCAGGAGCAGTTGCATGGCAGAAGGGGCAAATGTAGTGGGGGCAATTTGGATGGATGTGACTGGGCTCACAACATTGGAAGCAGGTGACACCTCCAAACTGGACATGCAGAGGGAACTGACAGGATATTGCAGGGGCGAGTGCCAGTAGGGAAGAGGAACTGTTACCCATGGGGGAAGGGGAACAATCTGGGGTAATGGGCTTGAGGTTAGGTGTTACAACTGGTGTAACAAATAATGCATA
This sequence comes from Neoboletus subvelutipes, assembly GCA_003316035.1. Lineage (NCBI taxonomy): Eukaryota > Fungi > Basidiomycota > Agaricomycetes > Boletales > Boletaceae > Neoboletus > Neoboletus subvelutipes. The sequence continues at coordinate 9,311 of QFEF01000527.1, forward strand.
CACAGAAGACTGAAGTCTTTGCTACAGGACAATGTCTACCTCTGTAGACGATGGCGACCTTCTTGGTCTGCAAGCAGATCACCTGATTGGCAAGTGGTGTGCAATGGTTGTGGTGACCTCAGTTGGTATACTGGATGCAAGGCAATGAGCGGGCTTCCTCCAGGCACACAAGGAGTAGTCAGCTATGAACAGGTTGTGGGCAAGGCCTGTATCTGGGTGTGGCCTCTGGGCAATAGGTGGCAGCAATGGTGAGCATTGGGCAATGGCTCATGGGCTAATCCTCTGATCAGGGACTAAGTGGAGACGCCTTCCTCAGAAGGTTCTCAGTGCCTAGATCGAACTCTGATTGACAGATGTTCAAGATCTAGATTGAAACAGCAGATTGACAACACTGACACAGGTTTTGACAGCGAAGGCTTTGAATTCTACATAAGATTGCATAGATCAAAGTTAGAGTTACATGGGCAGTGATTCTAGCTATTTATACTAAGCCCCTTTAGGGCTGGTTAGAGATAGAATCTCTGCTCTAAAGTAAAAAAGGAAAAGACACGTCACATCATGTATGACAAGAAAGGGAAGATGTGTCGCATTGCATGAGATATAAAAGGAAAGACACATCATGTACAGAAAGAGGAAGAAGACATGTCATGTAGAAATATGAAATAGAATGCTGCAGGCACAGCTCAGCTAAATAAAGGTAAAGTGAGATGAAATGAACTGAGGCTGAAATGAACTGGGAGGATTAGACATGAGTCATATGCAAGAGAATATGACTTAGGAGATGAAAGGTCTGCAGTAAGAAAGGAATAGGGTCTGAGAGGAACTAGTCCTTGAAGAGAGCTGTAGTGAAGAAGTTGTCCCATACCTCCCGAGGTATGTTGAGATTGGGAAGGATGTCTTCCCAGAGCGAGTCTGGCAAAGGAGCAGCTATTGAGAGGTTGGGTGAGCTTATGGGAAAGAGAAAAATGTCCCCCCCTAGAATACTTGTAACATTACCCCCTTTGTAGCTTTGAGCCACCAGATCAATTATCTCTGTCTCCCTCGTTGATGTTGTGGTCAGTGAGATCCCAGATAAAGGGATTGATCCAAGCTCTATGTCTGAGGGTGTTGCATTTGCCACAACGGGCAGAAGGGCAACGGTATTGAGAATGACTGGGGGTGGTGATGTGACAGAAGGGGCATAGATAGTGGGGGCAGTTTGGATGAATGTGCCTAGGCTTGTGGCATTGGAAGCAAGTGATCTCTCCGAACCATACATTTGGGGGAAACACTCCTGGCAGGGGGTTACTGGGGTGAAATAAGGGACAGGAAGGACCATCCATGGAGGTAGGGGAATGATCTGGGGTAAGGGGCTCATGAGTAGACTCATTTGAAGGTTCCTCTGGTATCCCAGGAAGGAGGTGTCCTGGGGTAGGGTCAGCAGGTATACTAAGGTGGGGGATGTGGGGTAATCCTGCAGAGAAAAGGAAATTCCGCTGTCTATGGAGTCAGGGGAATTGGGGGGAGGGTTCAGGAGATATGGGGGAGGTTGTGATGATGGTGTCTCTGTCTGCTCATTTTCCAGAGGAATCGGAACTAGATTCATCAGACTCGTACTTCTCTGCCTGGACAATGGCTGCCCACCCGAGATGTCCATTCCTTCGGGAGAAGTCAGCAGGATGGAGGTTTGGAGAGAAATATTCTGCCCATTCATTGGCAGATAAGAGAAGGAGAACAGGGTAGAGAGCATTGGCAAGGATGGGGTTGGGGAGAAGTGCAAGGATGCTGTCAAAGCCCTCTTCTTCGAGGAGGTCCAATGTGAGGTTCCTGGCCTTGGTGAGGGTCTGTTGGAAGGCGTTGACTGCAACGTCATCCTGAGCTGAGAGACAGGGGTTGTTGATGAAGACATGGGGACCTGTTGAACACCAGGTGGCCCTGGTGAAAAGGGACTGAAGGACGGTGTAGACCCAGTATTGTCTGACAAGGAGAACGAGGGTGGTGTTGGCTGTGAAGAGGGGGGTCCTCTCGAAGATGTTAGTAGCATCTTTGTTTTTGAGAGCAGCAACATAGAGGGCATGGTGGACAATGGAAGGGAGTCAATTGAGATGGGTACAGAGGGGAGCGGTTCCGTTAGCAAAATTGTAGGACATGGGGGTTCTGGGGAGAGGGCAATCACAGAGATCTTCATTTTTTATATTCCTCCAGTAGTTCCTGAGCATTGTCAAAATTTCTTTCAGGTTTCCAAGTGTCTTCTGCGTCCAAGTATCCCTTCCAGTGGACAAGGTATTGCCTCCGGTTATTGCTTCCGTGATGATTGGTTATTCGTTCCATTTCGTATTCCTCTTCTCTGTCTATTAATTCCAGGGGAGGGTTTTTGAAATTGGGGCTGTGCTCTGAAATTTCCTGATAAGACAGTAATAGAGAGGTGTGGAATACATTGTGGATCTTCCATTGCTTTGGAAGGGTGATGCAGAAGGCTACCAGAGAGATTACTTCTGAGACTTTGAAGGGTCCCAGTTTTTTGGGCAACAGTTTTCAGGAAACGTTCTTGGTTCAGATGTTCTTTGCATCTAACCATACTTTGTCTCCAACTTTCCATGGTTTGAATTGGAGCAGACTCTTTCCTTCATACATAATTGGGTTAGGACATGCACAGCTTCAGCTTCTTTTCATGCATCCTCAAGATGGGAGAGCCGTTTTTCTAGCACAGGTAGGAATGTTGTTCTGAGGGGTGGGTAAGATCTGGGTTCATATCCCATGATCAAGGCAAATGGGGTTTTTCCAGTGGATGAATACATGGCAGCATTATGGGCAAATTCAGCAGTAGTGAGGTATTCCAACCATTGCTCTGGTTTTCCTTGGCAGAATATTCGGAGGTAGGTCTCCAGCTCCTGGTTGTATTGTTCAGTTTCTCCATCAGACTGGGGATGATAGGCAGTAGATAGGGAAATGTCGTAATTCAGGATTCTGGCTAGTTCTCTTGCAAAGGCAGAGGCAAACTGTGGTCTGCGATCGGAGATCAACTTGTTGTGTAGTTCGAATCATTTGAAGACATTTTTGTAAAAGAGTTTGGCTATCCCAGCTGAATCAATAGTTTTCATGCAAGGAGCAAGAATTACCCCCTTACTAAGGCCATGGTCGACCACGATCATAATAGAATCAAAGCCCTGCACAGGGGGAAGGTTGGTGATTAAATCCACAGACAAATGGGCAAATGGGCAGGATATCTGCACGGGTAATGGCATTATTGGGGGTATAGTAGGGTGGGTTTGGACTTTGTTAGCCTGGCAGACAGCACATCCAGCAACAAATCAGCAGACAAAGGTGGAGAGACCGGGCCACCAGTAATCTTTTGACAGGAGCACAACAGTGCACATATGGCCACTGTGGCCTCCTTCAAGCGAGATGTGTGCTTCTAGCACCAGTTCTTGGCAGGCATTGCCCAGGACATATAATCGACCTTTATAGTACAGCTTTCCATCAAGGAAGGTCCAGTCATCAGGGGAAGACTGCCCAAACAGTGGAATGTCATTTTTCATACCCTTCAGGGCATCAAGGACAAGTGGGTCTTCGGCGGAGGATTGATGGATATGATCAGCGAGGATCATATCAATGGTTCGGACTTGATGGGTAAAGGCATCATCAGGTAACAGTTGGACATCGGCATTGTCCTGGGTAGTGTCAATGGTGTCACATTGAGACAAGGCATCGGCTGGTCCCATCTGGGATAGGTGTTCTTGATAGTATGGGTGTTGAGGTAACAATAGTCTTGACATGGTCTCAGCTTCCCGTCTTTCTTTTGTACAAAAAAGAATGGGGAGGCCTGAGGGGACTTTGATGGGGTAATCTTCCCAGTAGTGAGGTATTCGTCGACAAACTCTTTACACGTGGTCATCTCAGCAGGATTCAAAGGATAGGCTTTGGCCTGTTTGGGGATGAAGGAATCCTTTAATTCGATGGCGTGGTCATATGTTCGTGAGGGGGGAAGCTTTGTGGTGTCTTTCTTTTCAAACACTCCTTCATACTCTTGATATGCTTTCGGGAGTTCCACTTTCTTAGTTTCTTTTGCCTGGGCAATTGTGGTGGAAAGGGTGGTTTGTCTAAGGACATATCTCAGGGCTATCCCTTTGTGGTGTCCAGCTAAGAATTGAACTCATTCAGGAACTGTCCATCTTCAGTACTGATCATAGAGGTTGTTCTTGATGATCTTGTTTTCTTGATGACCCAAGAAATGTAACAGATACCTTTGCATAGTATCTTTGGTGTTGGTCGACTTATAGTTGGCCGGAGTAATGACAACCTTGCCACTCCACCAATCTATCTTGGGGTTCATAGTTCGGAGCCATAGCAGGCCCAAGATGACATCATCTTTTCCACAGTTGAGGACGAGCAGCTCACATTGCTCTTGTACTCCTTGGAGATCTAAGACCACCGTGGTCTTCTCCTTGATTGTTCCAGTGTTATGACCGGTAACAAATAACATGTACGCAGAAGACTGAGATCTTCGCTATGGGACAGGTCTTCCTCTGAAGACGGGGCGACCCTCTGGTCTAGCAAGCGGATCCTCTGATCGGCGAGCGGTGTGCAACGGTTGTGGCGACCTCAGCTGGTATGCTGATCGCAAGGCAATGAGCGGGCTCCCTCCAGGCACACAAGGAGTAGTCGGCTATGGACAGGTCATGGACAAGGCCTGTATCTGGGTGCGGCCTCTGGGCAATAGGCAGCTGGGTCTCTACTAGCTTGGGCAATCGCTAGCAGGTGCTAATCCTCTGATCAGGGACGAAAGTGGTGACACCTCCCTATAGAAGGTTCACAGTGCCTTGATCGAACTCTGATTGACAGACATTCAAGATCAAGATTGACGCAAGATGAAACACCGGTTTCACGATGCTGGCACAGGCGCTGACAGCGAAGACTTCGAATTCTATGAGAGATTGCATAGATCAAAGTTAGAGTTACATGGGCGGCAATTCTAGCTATTTATACTAAGCCCCATTAGGGCCGGTCTGAGATAGAATCCCCACTCTAAAGTATAAAGGGTAATGATGTGTCGTGTTGCATATGATATAAAGGGAAAGAAAGAAGACGCATCGCGTTGCATAAGATAAATAAGGAAAGACGCGAGACGTGTCACGTGAGATATAAAAGGAAAGATGTGTCGTGTACCAAAAGAAGAAAGACGCGTCTGGAAGTAATATGAAATGCGATACTGCGGGCGCAGCTCGACTAATCTGATCAAATGAAATGAACTGAGGCCGGTGAGTTATGATGGTGGAAGTACGAGTCATATACGAGAGAATATGACTTAGGAGTAAAAGGTCCGCAGGAAGAATAGAAAGAGGTCTGAGAAGAGCTAGTCTTCGAAGAGCGAGGCGTGGAAGAATTCGTCCCATACCTCAGAAGGTATGTCAAGATCGGGAAGGAGGTCCTCCCAAAGGGAATCGGGTATGGGTGCGGATACAGAGAGGTCGGGTGAGCTCATGGGAGAGAGAAAAATATCCCCCCCTAGGACATTCGTAACATCCAGATTGGTTCAGCATCCTATCAACATTCCAGGCAGTAATAGGAATGTCTAGTTGTTCTGTTGGCAGTTTCAGTCGGGTGACTGCCTCTTTTGCTATAAAGCATCCTGTTGCTCTGCTATCCAAGAGAGCATTTATGCCAATGATTTGCCCGTTTTGTTTCCAGATGGAGAGGGGAAGTTGAATAGAATTGGACTTGGCTCCAGAAATAAATACAGGGGCGATGGTTATGGAAGGCAGTGACATTGGTACACTCCTTCCTTTTAAAAAGATGTTTCAAACTCCTCTTCTCATTCCTTGGTGGAGAGGACTTTAACCTCCTCCAACACAAGTGGGTCTCCATTTTCATCACAGCTGGGGTTGTATATGGATTTCAAGGTATGAAGTACTTGGTCACAGCCTTGATCTCCTTTAATACTCCTGAGGTACATATCCAAAGGGTCTTTGGTGGCAGGGGTGGCAATGGATGAGGTGGGAGAACTGGTCAGGATGGTCCTGGCAAAGTGGTTGGTCTGCTGAACCTTCGCACTAGAAGGAGCATAGCCAGGGTGGTTCCTAGTTGTGCAACCAGTTTTTCTTGCAAATGAAGCATCTCTGCTCGCAAAGACACTTGGCTCATTCTGTTGGTGTGATCATAAGATGATCAACATCCATAGCATTGGGATCCCTGTGGCTACTATTGTTCCCACCAAAGGATACCTGGGGTCCTCTTCTGAGGTTTCGGATTCTCCTAAGCCCTCCTTCGATCTCGGAAGCTTTGGAGTAGATCTCTTCCATACTCTTGGCGTTTTTGAGTATACCGGACAGAGTGAGCTGGGTGGCAATGGGGATGGAGAGCCCTCTGAGGAATCATTCAGAGAGGGTGGTGATGTCAGATATTCCGGTTCTGACGGCAAGCATGGAGAAGATGGAGACATATTTCTTGAAGCCAGAATTGTCTCTTGTATCTTGGACAAGATTTGCAATCTTGATTCGTGCAGAAGCAATGGTATCATAGGGGGAAAAGGGGGTGTGGAAAGCCTTGGTAACTTTCTCAAACTTTCTTTCTCCCTCGGTGAGTGAGTTATCATTAAGCTTGGTAAGCCAAGCCTTGGAGAAGGACTTCCCTCTTCCTTTGGACATATGGTTGAGGAAAACAAGGGATTTGGCACGGTTGTTGTACTTCTCTTCATGAAGAGAGAAATATCCTTGCATAGTGAGGTACCATCTATGGGCATCGTCTGGTTCTCCCAAGAATTCTTTGGGAAGAGTGGCTTTGATTTCACCCATCCCGATCTGATCTTCATCGTTGGAATCGTCACTTCTATCAGGGTCTCCTCCATAAGGGTCAGGTTCACTAAATTGGACGGTTCTTCCAAGGGTGTGGGAGTAGTATCCAGTAGGAGGTTCTGGTTGGTCTACTTGGATAGGTTCTGGCTCCGATGGTTGCTGTGGGGAAGGTTCAGCCAATGGGGTCTGACTTCAGGAAGGTTGGCCTGAAGTTGTTTTGATGACTGAAGGGGCAAGAGATGGGGTACTCCAAGATGTTCCTCTGATCCTTCTGGAAGCGGAAGAGGTTGGTGGTACAGCTGCAAAGGTTCCTGGTGGTCCCCTTTGATTCTCCTTGTTGGATGGTTCTCTGAGTAGGTTGGACAAATTGATACATCTCGTCATTGTTACGGTCCCAAACCTTCACAGGTCGTATCAGGGACTTAGTCGTTTCTTTTCTCTTTTTATTTTATCTAATCTCATCTTTTCGAATCACGTGACTAGATCACGTGATCACTAGTCTGGAGCTAGTTCACTTCCAGCTGGTTCACTCGCGCTCATGGACGCTCACTTCTCATAGAGTCTGGACTTAATTCATATCCGCTCCTTCCATTCTTCTTTTCATTTCCGCGCCTCATGTCAAGCACATGTTAGGCTTCTCTTCCATTCCACCACAGCATGCTGTGTCCTCATTCTTTTCATCTCCGTTCCTCATGCTTGACGCATGTTAGTCCTCATGTATTTAATCTCCGCCTCTACATCGGTAGATCCGTAGTACACATGTGCATACAGTAGAGTGCTATATAAACCCAGAGACTTGACCGGGTTATCCCCAGTCTAGTTCTCTTGGAAATTGTCTTCCTCAGGAGTTCCACTCGATCTTAGTAGTTTTTCTCTTCACACTCCAGTCTAAGTGTTCAGGTGCAACCTAGGTCATTTGACATTTGAGGTTGTTTCATTAATGTACCCGCCAACATGGATACCACCCCTGGGCACCTCCTACCTGGGATACCCGAGGAATCTCCAGCAGTACCTGCTGTCAAGCCCATTACCCCAGATCACTCCCCTACCACCATGGATGGTTGTCCCCATCCCATTTTTCACTCCAATAACACCTTGTCACAAGTGTTTCCCCCACATGTACAGTTCGGTGGGGTCACCTGCTTCCAATGTTGCAAACCTGGACATATCCCTCCCAACTGCCCCCACTACATGTGCCCCTTCTGCAACGTCGCCACCCCCAGTCATTCCCAGTACAAATGTCCTTCTGCCCACTGTGGCAAGTGTAATACCCTTGGCCATCAAGCCTGGAATTGCACCAAGGATGACATCAATCCCTCTACCTGGGATCTCACCAACCATGATGTCAATGAGGGAGACAGAGATAATTAATCCAGTGGATCAATGTTATGACAGGGGTAATGTTACAAATGTCCTAGGGGGGCTATTTTTCTTTCTCCCATGAGTTCTCCAGACCTATCGGTATCAACCCCGATACCCGATTTCCTTTGGGATGACATCCTCCCAGACCTGGATATCCCACAGGAGGTATGGGAAGGCATCCTGGACTCCTCCCTCTTTCAACCCTAATCATGCCTCAGACCTTCTCTTTCTTACTGTGGACCTTCTACACTCCTAAGTCATATTCTCTCACATATGACTCGTATCCATCCTATCCAGATTCATTTCAGCCTCAGTTCATTTCCTTATTCATTTCTCTCTATTTAGCCGAGCTGTGCCTACAGCATCCTATTTCATATTTCGATGCAACATGTCTCTTTCTTATTTCAGTATGTGACACGTCTTTCCTTTTATGTCTCACATGATGCGATGCATCACTTCCTTTTATATCACACACAACGCGACACGTCTTCTTTTCCTTTCTTCATACGTGATGTGACGCATTTCATTTATCTTATTTAGACATTAAAGCAGAGATTCTATCTTTAGCCAGCCCTAAAGGGTTTAGTATAAATAGCTAGAATTGCCGCCCATGTAACTCTAACTTTGATCTATGCAATCTTACGTGGATTTCAAAGTCCTTCAAGGAAACCAGTGTTTCATCGTTGTCATCAATCTTGTTCTCGAACATCTGTCAATCAGAGTTCAATCAAGGCACTGAGAACCTGTCCCTGGAAGGTGTCTCCACTTTGTCCCTGATCAGAGGATCAGCTTGTGAGCCATTGCCCAACACTCACCATCGCCACTGCCTATTGCCCAGAGGCCACACC
>QFEF01000534.1:0-20243 GCA_003316035.1 Neoboletus subvelutipes
CAGGTTCCTGTTACGACCGGTGTAACAAATAACACGTATGCGGATGACTGAAGTCAAGAGCACTACAGACAGGTCTTCCTCTGAAGACAACGGCGACCTTCTTGATCTGCAAGCGGATCACCTGATCGGCAAGTGGTGTGCAACGGTTGTGGCGACCTCAGCTGGCATGCTGTTCGCAATGGCAATGAGCGGGCTCCCTCCAGGCACACTAGGAGTAGTCAGCTATGGACAGGTCGTGGGCAAGGCCTGTATCTGGGCACGGCCTCTGGGCAATAGGCGGCTGGGCATGGCTAGTGTTGGGCAATGACTAGCGGACTGATCCTCTGATCAGCGACAAAGGGGCGACCTCAGCTAGCAAGCTGTTTGCAGTTACCTGATCGAGCTCTGATTGACAGAAGATCGAGATCAGGATTTAGACTATATGAAACACCGGTTTCTCGACGCTGGCACAGGCACTGACAGTGAAGACTTTGAAATCCACGTAAGATTGCATAGATCAAAGTTAGAGTTACATGGGCGGCGATTCTAGCTATTTATACTAAACCCCTTTAGGGCCGGCTAAAGATAGAATCTCCGCTCTAAAGTCTAAAGAGGAAATGACATGTCGCATTGTGTATGAATCAGAAAGAAAGACATGTCGCATCGCATGAGATATAAAAGGAAGAGACGCGTTGCGTGAAGTATAAAAGGAAAGATGCGTCGCGTGAGATATAAAAGGAAAAGACGTGTTGCATACCAAAAGAAGAAGACGCATTGCGTAATATGAAATAAGAAGCTGTGGGCGCAGCTTGACTAAATAAGATGAAATGAACTGAGGCCGGTGAGTCATGATGGAATGGATACGAGTCATATATGAGAGAATATGACTTAGGAGTTTAAATGGTCCGCAGTGTAAGATGAAAGAAGTCCGAGGCGAGATTAAGGCTGGAACAGCGAGGAGTCCAGGATGCCTTCCCATACCTCCTGTGGGATGTCCAGGTCTGGGAGGATGTCGTCCCAGAGGGAATCAGGTATCGGAGCGGATACTGATAAGTCTGGTGATGCCATAGGCGAGAGAAAAATGGTACCCCCTAGGACACTTGTAACAGTTCCCAGACAAGGCAAATGCAGCATTGATAAAACTGGCAATTCACCTTAAAATGCCCCAGACAATGGCATTTATGACAAGTGTCATGAAAGCAGGGATGGTCTGGAAAAAGGATGGCCCTTCCTTTGTGTCCACTCCAGTGGGCTTCAATCTGAATAAGGTGGGCTTCCTCAGCTGTGGTGAGAGGGGAGGATGATATGGATGGTGTAGCAGGAGAGGGGGAGTGGAGTTGGTCTAGGTAGCATTTGAGGTTGTCTAGGAACTCAGACATTTCTAGCTGGTAGAGGACAGAGAGGAGGGAATCCTTGAGTTCCTGATGAATGGATTTGATAATAGCTGTCCTGATGACTTCCTCAGCAAGGCTAGCAGGTCTAGCAGTGAACATGGAGAGGCGTGCAGATTGTAGGTATGCCAGGTAGAGGTTGTAGAGGGGAGAGCTGATATTGAGGTAGAAATTAATGGCAGTGGTGAGTTGGGAGTTGGTCAGACAAACTCCAATCTGGGTGATGGTAGGGGTATCAGGGAGATCATCCCTGAGGTGGTGGGCATGAATAGGGACATCCACAGAAAGTATCTTGGTTGGAGCATTAGTAAGATGGTCAATAAGGGGAGTAGGAGCAGGGGTTTCCACAGGGGGAGTGGGGGCAGGGGAGGAAGTATGAGAAGTGTCATCAATTGGTAATGTAGAAATTCAAATAGAAGAAGGAGAGGAGATAGAAATGGAAACATGAGAGGCTTGGTAGTGAACAAAGTTTTTAGGAAGGGGGTAGGTAGGAAGAGATTCAGTGGAAGAGTTACAGGGCATTGTTGGTGGTTGGTGGTAGGCAAGAGAGTTTAGGATGGGGGGAAGATGGAGGGGTGATGTTTCTTATAGTCAATGAGAGCAGACTTGGCATGTTTCAAGTCCTGCTTGGGGATCCAGAAGTCTTTCTCAGTGGAGTATCCTTTCCATTGAATTAGGAAAGAGTGGCAAGAAGGGGTTTCTCTGTGGCTTAAGATCTTCTCAATCTCATATTTTTCCTTTTCTTTGACAAGGTCAGGTGGTGGTGCAGGGAAGTTTGGACCATGTATATTGTTTTCACAATAGGATAATAAGAGAGAAGCATGGAACATGGGGTGAATTTTCCATGTCTTTGGAAGTTGGAGTTGGTAAGTGATCAGAGATAGGTGTTACAAATGTAATGGACACCCCCACTTTTCTTTCTCCCATAGTGTTCCCTGATCTGTGTGCCATTAACCATCCTGCTCAGGACATCTGGGCAGACATACTCCCAGATATTGAAGTCCCTCAATCCCTATGGGATGAGGTATTCAACTCCTTGTTATTCCAAGAGTAACACTCTTGCTTGACCACTCATGTGTCTTTTCATTTTGGGCTCTTTTGGACCCTTTTCACTCCTAAGTCAAATTCTCTCGTATTTGACTCATATCCATTTTACCATATTTCATATTCAGTTCCAGTTCATTTCAGCACCTTTCATCTTGGCCTCAATCTTACTGTGGCCACAGTTCATTTCACTTTGCATCCTTTATGCTGGCACCATTAACAGTGCCAATACTTTACTTATGTTATGATTCATCTTTTCTTTCCTTGTCATCCTCTTCACTATTGTCATCTATGTTTACCTTTCACTCATTGGACTCTGTACCTTGCTGTTCAAGCCCCACTCGGTACTTACCATTTCATTTCCATGTTGTTCTGATAGAACCTTCCTTGATGACATCATTCAACTGACTCATTATTTCTATGATATTCTATTAACTTCCACGATTACCAATCGCTCACTTGGCTTGCCTATATAAACCATAGATACCCAGCAATGTAACCTTAGCTTGACCTCCTTGGATTTCCTCTGGAACCCCCTTGGAATACTATACCTTTCATCACTTCAACATTGATTGCTCTCTAAGTCCTAGTCCTACTTTCAAGTGGACTCTTGTCCTTGAAACCTTGAAACCCTTGACCCATGACCATTTGAGTTGTGTCCACCTCAACGAAGCTACCATTCAAGTAGTCTTCGCAGGAAGAACCCTTGAACCCTTGATTGACCAAGGCTGCACTTGTCTTTACCCAGGCCAAGTGTAACAACTTACTTCTCCCAATTGGATTATACAAAGTACTTGGTCTCTCTATTTATAACTCTGGCCCTAAAGTGCCTAGTATAAATAGTTAGATCTCCACTTCAATGTATTCTTAACCTTAATCTATGCAATCTTATGTAGAGTTCAAGCTCCTCACTGAAACACCTCACTTTGACCTTCTGTCAATCAGAAGCTTAGCTAGGGAACTGATATCTGTTATAACCGGTGTAACAAATAATGCATACATGGAAGACTGAGGTCTTCGCTACGGGACAGGTCTTCCTCTGAAGATGACGGTGACCTTCTTGGCCTGCAAGCAGATCACCTGATCGGCAAGTGGTGTGCAACGGTTGTGGCAATCTCAGTTGGTATACTGGACACAAGGCAATGAGCGGGCTCCCTCCAGGCACACAAGGAGTAGTCGGCTATGGACAGGTTGTGGGCAAGGCCTGTATCTGGGTGTGGCCTTTGGGCAATAGGCAGCAGTGACGGTGAGCATTGGGCAATGGCTCGCAAGCTGATCCTTTGATCAGGGACAAAGTGGAGACACCTTCCAGGGACAGGTTCTCAGTGCCTTGATCGAACTCTGATTGACAGATGTTCAAGATCAAGATAGATGACGACGATGAAACGCCAGTTTCAGCGAAGGACTTCGAATTCCATGTAAGATTGCATAGATCAAAGTTAGCGTTACATGGGCGGTGATTCTAGCTATTTATACTAAACCCCTTTAGGGCCAGCTAAAGATAGAATCTCCGCTTTAACATCTAAATAAGATAAATGAAACGCATTGCGTTGCATATGAAGAAAGGAAATGAAGACGTGTCGCATCATGTGTGATATAGAAGGAAATGACACATCACGTCATGTGAGATATAAAAGGAAGAGACGTGTTGCGTACCAAAGTAGGAAAGAAGCGCATCGCATTGAATGTGAAATAGAATGCTGCGGGCGCAGCTCAACTAAATAGGAAGAAATGAATAAGGAAATGAACTGAGGCCAAAATGAGTCCAGGTGAAATGGATACGAGTCATATGCGAGAGAATATAACTTAGGAGTGTAAAAGGTCCGCAGTAAGAGAGAGAGGGTCTGAGGCGCAATTAGGGTTGGAACAGCAAGGAGTCCAGGATGCCTTTCCATACCTCCTGTGGGATGTCCAGGTCTGGGAGAATGTCGTCCCAGAGGGAATCCGGTATCAGGGCTGATACGGATAAGTCTGGAGAACTCATAGGAGAAAGAAAAATAGTCCCCCCTAGGACACTTGTAACAATATCCTTCAGCGGAAGGATTCTCCACTTTATTGCCAGATCAGAGGATTCACCTGTCTGAGCTATTGTCCACAGCTTGTTGTCTCAACTCTTGTCCACAAGTCGTCATCCACTGTGCCAGGGCCTTGTCCACAATCCCCCCATAGCCGACTCTCCTTTCTGTGCCTAGGAGGAGCCCACTTATATCTGTACTGAGGCAACTGCCTAGGGGTACCACAACCACTGCACAGCAAGCGCCAACCAGAGGGTCTGCCTTATTGGATCAGAGGATCCCACTCAATGTCTACAGAGATAGAAGATGGTAGCTGAGGAACTTAGTTCTCCGCATACGCATCATTTGTTACACTGGTTGTAACAATAGGACTTTTGTAATAGAGAAAGGTCCTTCTCTCTTGGGAGTGAACTTTGTGTTGGCGACAGAGTGTTTCAGGTTTCATGCTTTGAGCCATACTTTGTCTCCTTTCTTGAAGGGAGTAAAATGTTGGCAAGTTCAAGAGGCCATGACTTGTCTGGCAAGTTCATGGAAGGCAAGGGATTCATCTTATGTGGTGGTAAGGCGTTTGATGTAATCTTTGATCACAGGAAGGAGGAAGTCAGAAATTACCAAAGGAAGGGCATGGGGTTCATATCCCATCATGAGATAGAAGGGGGATTGATTGGTGATGGAATGAGAGCAGTGATTGTGTGTGAATTCAGTGTGGGAGATGGATTTGGACAATGAGGTGGGGTGATTCCCACAGAAGATGTGGAGATAGGTCTTAACTTCCTGGTTGACTCATTTAGTCTCTCCATCAGTCTGAGGGTGGAAGGTGGTAGAGAGGGAAAGGTTATAGTGGAGGAGTTTGCCAAGTTCTTTGGTGAATGCAGAGGTGAATTGGGGTCCTTAGTCTGAGATGACTTTGTCAAAAAGTCTGAAGCAAAGGTAGACTTTGTGGAAGAAAAGATCAGCAATTCCTTTTGTGGTGATGTTTTTCTTAGTGGGGCAAAGAATCACCCCCTTAGTAAACCCATGGTCTACCACAACCAAAAGGGTATTGAAGCCAGCAGATGGAGGGAGGTCAGTAATAAGGTTACAGGAGATCTGCTGGAAGGGGTAAGATGCAGAGGATTTAATCAGAGTAAGAGGGGGGATGGTAGGATGGGTGTTGGCCTTGTTTTGTTGGCAAGTGGCACAGCCTTCTACATATTTCCTAACATAAGAGGCAAGTCCAGGCCACCAGAATTCAGTGGAGATGAGTTGTCAGGTTTTAAGATAACTGGGGTGTCCAGTGGTCTTGTGGTCATGGCATCTCTCAAGGATAGAGTGTTGGAGGGTTTCATCAGGGGGAATGTAAACACATCCCTGATAGATGAGGACACCTTCTGTCATCTGCCAGTCAGATAGGCAAGAGTGAAAGGTGGAGGGAATGTTTTTCTCTATAGATTGGAGGGCTTGGAGGACAAGGGGATCATCAAAGGAAGTGGATTGAATATGCTTAGAGAGTGCAGTGTCAATGAGGTTGATGAAAAGGGAAGGTGGGAGTAGGATGACATCAGTATTGTTGTTTTCATCAGTGGGGAGGAAGTTGGGTCACCTGGACAAGGTATCAGATCCAACAAGGAGTTTTCCAGGTACATGGATCATCTTTAGGTTGAAGTTGGAGAGGTCGAGGAGTCATTGTGCTTGCCTGTGGTTGAGGGCCTAGGGTTTGCAGAAATAGGTGAGGTTCTTGTGATCCATGAAAACCTGTACCAGGAAGGGGGATCCATAGAGATAGTGTCTCTAGGATTTAAGGGCATGAATGACAGCAAGAAATTCTCTGTCATAGATGTCATAGATTTGTTCTGCTAAGGAGAATGATTGAGAGAGATAGGAGCAAGGGTGCCAGTCTCCATTGGTGTCAGTTTGGAGGAGGATAGCTTCAGAAGTATACTTTGAAGTGTTGGTGGCAATAGTGAAGATGTTATGCTCCCAAGTCCACAAGAGACCTCTACAGGGATTTAGTTGTTTTCTTTTTCTTTTCTTATCTCAATCTTATCTTATCACATCATGTGACTAGATCATGTGACCACTAGACTGAAGCTAGTTCACTTTCAGCTGATTCACTTGCACTCACAAACACACTTCTACTCACAGGTCTAGACTTGATGTCAAGAACTCTTTCATACCTTAATTTATCCATATAAGTATATATGACTTCCACAGTCACTTCTGCTCCTTCTTTTCATTTCTGCTTCTCTTCTCTTCCATTCTGCCACAGCATGCTATGTCCTCACTCTTTTAATCTCCATACCTCATGCTAGATGCATGTATTTAATCACTGTCTCTACATCAATAGATCTGATATAAACATGTACAAGTAGTAGTTTGCTATATAAACCCAGAGACTATGACAGGGATTTCCCCAGTCTAGTTGTTACGACCGGTGTAACAAATAACGCGTATGCAGATGACTGAAGTCAAGAGCGCTACAGACAGGTCTTCCTCTGAAGACGACGGTGACCTTCTTGGTCTGCAAGCGGATCACCTGATCGGCAAGCGGTGTGCAACGGTTGTGGCGACCTCAGCTGGTATGCTGTTCACAAGGCAATGAGCAGGCTCCCTCCAGGCACACAAGGAGTAGTCGGCTATGGACAGGTCGTGGGCAAGGCCTGTATCTGGGCGCGGCCTCTGGGCAATAGGCGGCTGGCACAGCTAGTGTTGGACAATGGCTAGTGGACTGATCCTCTGATCAGGGACAAAGTGGTGACACCTCCATATAGAAGGTTCACAGCTACTTGATTAAGCTCTGATTGACAGAAGATCAAGATCAAGATTTTGACAAGTAAAACACCGGTTTCGCGACACTGGCACAGGCGCTGACAGCAAAGACTTTGAAATCCACGTAAGATTGCATAGATCAAAGTTAGAGTTACATGGGCTGTGATTCTAGCTATTTATACTAAGCCCCTTTAGGGCCAGTTAGAGATAGAATCTCTGCTCTAAAGTCTAAAAGGAAATGACGCGTTGTGTCGCATATGATGCAAAAGGAAAGACGCGTCGCGTCGCGTAAGATATAAAAGGAAGAGACGCGTTGCGTGAAGTATAAAAGGAAAGACGCGTCACATGAGATAAAAAAGGAAAAGATGTGTCGTGTACCAAAAGAAGAAGACGCGTCACGTAATATAAAATAAGATGCTGCAGGCGCAGCTAGACTAAATAAGAAATGAACTGAGGCCGGTGAGTCATGATGGTGGGATACGAGTCATATGCGAGAGAATATGACTTAGGAGTAAAAGGTCCACAGTGTGAAATGAAAGAAGTCCGGGGCGTGATTAAGGTTGGAACAGTGAGGAGTCCAGGATGCCTTCCCATACCTCCTGTGGGATATCCAGGTCTGGGAGGATGTTGTCCCAGAGGGAATCGGGTATTGGGGTGGATACCGATAGGTCTGGTGATGCCATAGGCGAGAGAAAAACGGTACCCCCTAGGACACTTGTAACACTAGTTCTCTTGGGAATTCATCTTCTCTCAGGAGTTCCACTTAGTAGTAATCTTCTTCTCCACTCCCAGTCTGAGTGTTCTTGTGCAACCTAGAGTTATAGGCTCTTTGAGGTTGTTTCAGAAGGGGGTGGAGAGGTTTGGGAGATGGAGGATTGGTTTGGTGAGGAAGAGGGTTTTGAGGTCATCGAAAGCTTTCTGACAAGAGGAAGATCAATTCCAAGCAAGGTTTTTCTTGGTTAGGTCAATGAGGGGTTGGGCAATGGAGGAGTAATTGGAGATGAATCACTGGTAGAAGTTGGCAAACCCAAGGAAAAAGTGGATGTCTTTTACTTGAGTAGGAGTAGGCCAACTGGAGATTCCATTGAATTTCACAGGATCCATGGCAAGTTGTCTGGATTTGATGATCATGCCAAGATATTCAACTTTATCAGTCATGAATTTGCATTTCTCCAGCTTCAGGTGGAGATTGAGTTTCATCATCCATTGAAGGACATGTTTGGTTTGTTCAATGTGAGTTTGTTCATTTAGGGAGAAGATAAGAAGGTTGTCCATGTAGATGACAAGCCATCCTTTAGCAATCATGTCATGGAATGAGTTGATCATGAATCATTGGAAGGTAGTGGAGGAGTTGGTCAGTCTGAAGAACATGACTGTCAGTTCAAAGAGGCCTTTGTGGGTGATGAATGTGGCTTTCCATTAGTGTCCGTCTTTAATCCAGATGTTGTTGTATCCCCATTGAACATCAAACTTGGTAGAGACTTTGGCATCTTTAAGTTTGTTGACAAGATTGGAGATCAGGGGAAGGGGGTAGGCATCTCAGGTGGTGTGTTCATTGAGGTAGTGATAGTCTTGGCAGGGATGGA
Source organism: Neoboletus subvelutipes (assembly GCA_003316035.1). Classification (NCBI taxonomy): domain Eukaryota; kingdom Fungi; phylum Basidiomycota; class Agaricomycetes; order Boletales; family Boletaceae; genus Neoboletus; species Neoboletus subvelutipes. Next base: position 8,764 of record QFEF01000534.1, read on the forward strand.
GTCCTCCATCCTTTTTCTTGACAAAGAAGCAGGATGTGTTATGGCTCGATGTCTACACATGATAACTTTCATCAAAGTTATCTTATCTTATCTTATCTTATCTGATTAGATCAACATCTAATCCTATTCTGAAGATAGTTCCCTTCAGCTGGCTTGGCCACTGTGCCATCTTTATCACATGATTTGATATCACATGACATAACCCCTAGATCACAATGACACCACGATCATTGGTTCTATGGTATTTAATGCAATACAAGACATCAAACTATGGTATGCCCCATGTCCAGAGTCTAGATCCCTAATCTAGATTTCCTCATGTTCATCTCATGTTTTCCTTTCTTCTTTCATCTCTGTGCTGTGCACAATACATCTTCTATGCACACACATGCTTGATGCATGTCTTTCATTCCTGTGCCTCATGTCCAGCACATGTTGCACTTCTCTTCCATTTCAGAAGCAGTGCTTCTACACTTGTCCAATACATGTTTGATACAGGTGTTTCCCTCATGTATTTAATCACCATCTCTACATTGGTAGATTTGTAGTATACATGTACATATATAGAGATGATATATAAGACCAAGAGCCTAGCACTGACATCCCCAGTCTAGTTTTCTTGAAGTTTCCCCTTCAACAAAGAGAGATCCACTCAGGAGGTTCTTACCTTGCAAATCACCTTTCCTATAGCTTGTGGTCTTGTCATCCACTTGCTCACCTATTAATCTGACCTTCAGTCATAGCTAACTCAGCATCCCCAAGCATATCCACTAGTAGTTGTTGTTGGGTCATTTCAGGATGAGGTTTGAGGGGAGTTTGAGGGATGAATCTTTCCTGATGCAAGGTTTTCATCAAGGAAGTCTTTGATAGCTTTTTGTTTATTGGAAAAGAGAGGATAGATCTTCCTGACTTTGGGAACAAAGGATTCATCAAGATTAATCTTGTGATCATAGGGTTAGAAGGGGGGTAAATGGTTGGTGGCTTCTTTAGAGAAGACCAAAGAGAATTTGGAGTATTCAGAAGGAAGGGTAACTTTAGGCTTAGCCTTTTCAGCTGCAGCTGTGAGTTCAGTGGTGGTGGTGAGTTTGGCAATGATGGGAAAACCAGAAGAAATGAAGCAAGATCCACATTGAATAATCCTGTGGATAGTGTGGTTGTTCTTAGCTTGCTGGATGTATTGGGATTCAGTTTCTTGTTGGAGGTAGGAGAAGAGGTGGGTATGGGTGATGGAGTTGATGTTGACATGACAAGGGGAACAGGGAAATGGTTTCTTGTAAAAGGAGTTGTGTTGCTTGATGTCAGTGGAGTGGGTGAGGTAGAGGTCTTTTGACTTGTCAATGGATAGGGTTTTAGTAGACCAGTCAATGGAGGGGTTGGCTTTCCATAGCAGGGAAGTTCAAGGATGACATTTTGTTTTCTGCAGGAGATGACATGGAAGGTCACCTTTTGGGTGATCCCTTTGATGTTGACAAAGAGTTCACAGGTGAAATGGATATCTCTGTTTTTATTCTGGGATTGGTCTGCATTTCTGACATGGATGGGTTTTTCAAGTTTGGCAAGGGGGAGTTTGTTTTTTCTTATGAAGTCCCAGTTGATGCAGGAGATATCTGCACTGCTGTCAATGAGGGCTCAGATATTGATGACTTTCATGGTGTGTGAGGGAATAATGAGTTGAACAGGGATTTGCATAGACTTTGTTCTTGACACTATCATTACAGCATTATAGGAGAGGGAAGGGAAGACTTGTGTTGAAGGAGTTCCCCTTTCTAAAAATCCAATGCAGAGAAAGAAATTCTTCTAACATTGTTGTCATTGTCATCATCATTGTTGATCTCCTCTAATTTAGGAAAATCTTCTTTAGCTTCCTTCTTCTTTTCTTCTCTGGTGATACACTGGACTTTCTTTTCAGTGGGTTTGGAAGAGAAGGTGGGGCAAGCAGTGCTGAGGTGTCCAGAGTGTCTGCACCTGAAGTAAAGTCCTTTCTTGATGCAGCACTTTTGTTTGTCAGGGGTAAATTTAGAGACCTTGATAACATCAATGTCCATGGCATTGGGGTCACAGGGTTTGATAGGAGAGGAGAAGGAATGGTAGGTTTGTTTGGTGGACCTAGTGTTCCTCTTGGCAATCTCTTTGGCACATTCCCACTGGGTCTGGAAGTGAACAGCTTTAATGTACCAATCCTTGACCTTGGCAGGGATGGTGTCCATGGTCATGATACATTTCATAAGTGGTTGGAGAATGCTGGTGGAGAAGTAGCCAATGAGGATATTCTGGTCAGTAATCTTGGCTTTGGCAATGTAGTTGCTAAATTTGGAGATGTAGAGCATGAGGGAGGGGGAATGTTACAAGTATAATGGACACCCCTATTTTTCTTTCACCCCTCGGTTCACCTGATCTCTCTATCGCTGCCAGTCTTCCTGAAGACCTCTGGGATGACATCCTTCCCGACCTCAATATCCCACAAGCCCTATGGGACAAGGTATTCCACCCTACACTCTTCCAGGACTGATCAGTCCTCTCTTCCGTATTCCTGACATGGTCTCTTTCCATCCTGACCCCTTTTCATTTTGGCCTTTGTCATTTCAGACCTTTAACCTCCTAAGTCAAATTCTCTCACATTTGACTTGTGATCCTTTATCCATTTTTGATCATCACTATCTATTCATTTTGTATGTTTTCATTTCAGTCTCTTTCCATTTCATACAGTGGCTCAAAAAAATGTCCCAATGTTTGACTATTTTGAAAAGACTTGACATTTGGAGGGAAATCAAAAGATATTAGCTCTAATCCTTGCTGGGTCATTGATGGCCCTAATTCTTGCCCTGAAAATGAGACCTTAGTCATGTGATTTGGCTGTCATGGCACTAAGATATAGCCATATCAAAATGATATGTCATTGGGACACTTATTTGACCCTGATATTATCAACTATCATTTAGTAAATAACATAAGGTTCTGATGGGTGCTGTACTTCAATCCTGTCATTATGTCACTTACATAATTCCAAATGATATAAAGAGCAGAGATACCATCCAGCTAACCCAACTTCATCATGAAATCCATTCCCTTCTCTGCTAGAGCCAATATTCACTTTCTCTCTGAATATGGCCTTTCTACTAGGAAAGTATTCTCCCAAACTGGTCTGGGAAAGTCTACTGTGGCCAGGATTATCAAAGAGATCCACTCAGTCAAGGAAAACATCAAATTAGAATGTCCTTCCAAACTTCTCCCACTAATAAAGGGAGAATTGTCTTTAGCATCACCTTTGGCAAAGTTGAGAATGCTGTCCAGGCCACCCATCTCATCAATTCTGCTCTCTCCTCTCCTGTCTCTGCTCAAACTGTTAGAACTGTTCTCAAGTCTGCATCTTTCAAGGCTGTAGTCAAGAAAAAGAAGCCACTCTTGTCTGTGAAGCATAGGAAACATAGGCTAGCCTTTGCTCTCAAGCACCAACACTGGACTGTGGAGGACTGGACTAGGATCATTTGATCAGATGGAAGAAAGTATGTGTGGAAATTGGCAGGAAAGCCTTTGCAAGACAAGGAAGTCCAGGGAACAGTAAACTTTGGAGGAGGTTCCTTGATGGTTTGGGAATGCATGAGTTGGAATGGAGTGGGGATTCTTGCAGAGGTTGAAGGGAGGATGAATGCTGAGCAGTATGTCTCCATTTTGGAGTATAATCTGCTTTCTTCCATGGAAAATTCTGGAATTCCTAAGAAGAGCATTATTTTCAACAAGATAATGACCCCAAGCACACCTCTAAAAGAGCCAAGGAGTGGCTGGAATCTCAAGAGATCAAGCTTCTTGACTGGCCAGCACAATCTCCAGACCTTAATCCCATTGAACATCTCTGGCAAATCCTCAAAAAACAGCTCAATAGCTATACAACACCACCAAAGGAGTATGGAAGCTTTGGGAGAGAATTGAAGTGGAGTGGGGAAAGATAGAGGTTGAGGAGTGTCAAGGATTGATAAAGAGTATGCCTAGAAGACTAGAGGCAGTGATAAAAGCAAAGGGAGGGCATACAAAGTACTAAAATTGTAGAATAGAAATGTTGCTCAAAAAAGTGTCCCAATGAAATGTCACTTTAATATGGCTATATCTCAGTGCCATGACAACCAAATTACATGACTGAGGGCTCATCTTTAAGGCAAGGATTAGGGCTATTAATGACTCAGCAAGGGTTAGAGCTAACACCTTTTGGTTCTCCTGCAAATGTCAAGTCTTTTCAAAATAGCAAAACATTGGGACACTTTTTTGAGCCACTGTATGCTTTTCATTCCAGTATCTTTACAACTGTGTCTGCAGTTCTTTTCATTTCAGCATCAATACGACTGCACCCGCAGTCTATTTGATCTTGTATCTTTTCATTATGGTACTTTTCTATTTTGGTTGGTGACTCTATTTCTAGACTGGCCCTAAAGGGGCTTAGTATAAATAGCTCAATCACCACCCATGTAACTCTAACTTTGATCTATGCAATCTTATGTAGAATTTGAAGCCTTCGTTGAAACGCTTGACCTCTGAAACGACCCAACAACAACTACTAATGTCTTGGGGACGCCGAGCTATGATCTTCGACTGTAGAATAACAGGAGGTGAGCGAGGAGTGACAAGGTCCAAGACTCAAGGTATATCAAAAGGATTTGAGCTAAGAAGCTCCTGAGTGGATCTCTTGTTGAAGGGGAAAACTCCAAGAGAACTAGACTGGGGTTACCAGTGCTAGACTCCTGGTCTTATATATCATCTCTATGTATGTACATGTGTACTATGGATCTACCGATGTAGAGACGGTGATTAAATACATGAGGGAGAACATGCATCAAGCATGAGGATAAAGCGTGTATCAAACATGCTGAAGGAGTGTGTAAGAAGCACTGCTTCTGAAATGGAAGAGAAGTGTCAACATGTGTCAAACATGAGGAACGGAAATGAATAACATGTGTCAAGCATGTGTGTGACAAATATAAATATGTGCACAGCACGGACATTAAAGTCATGAAGTTGTTGTGAGGTGATCTAGATCTATATCATAGATTCCTGATGTCGTAATAGATGACTAGCATCTGTGAGTCATGTGATCTCTGATCACGTGATGAGGAAGTTATGTGACACTAGGTCATGTGATATGTGGCGCTCAAGGCCTAACCAGCTGAAGGGAACTATCTTCAGTATAGAGATTAGATGCAATCTAATCATATCTGATAAGATAAGATAAGAGAACTTGATCGAAGTTATCGTGTGCACGGATCGAGCCGTAACAACCTCAATCTTCTGTCAATCAGAAGTTCAGTTAAGGAACTGAGAACCTTCAGAAGAAGGTGTCTCCATTTGTCCACGGATCAGAGGATCCCTTGTCCAGGCTATTGTCCACAGCCCAAGGTCGTGACTCTTGTCCACAAGTCACCACATCCAATAGAGGCCTTGCCCACAACCTCTCCATAGCCAACTCCTCCATCTGTGCTTGGAGGGAGCCCACTTATATTTGTACTGCAGTTTCACCGAGGGGTACCACAACTGTCGCACACATCCATCTTGACCAGAGGGTCATCAATGGTAGTGAAGACTTCAGTCTTCTGCATATGCATTATTTGTTACACCAGTCATAACAGGAAAAAGGATTTGTTTGACTCTTTGGAGAGTTGGTGGGTAGAGAGCCAGGCAATGGAGTTGGAGATTTCATCCTTTTGGCAGAAGGACTCTTCAAACTTCACAATGAAGTCAGCAAAAGTTCCTAGGGAGGGGATGGCTCCTGAGAGAGTGCTTTGTCAGAAGGTAGAGGCACAGACAACAGCTGGCCCCTTGATCATGTATAAGAGGGCAAAGGTGACTTTCTTTGCCTCAAAGTTGTAGACCTCTTTGTTACAACTATGGCCAAAGTGGCCTGGTCTTGGAACCTAAATGGCTCCTAACCTCCATAGGGTATGGGTTGGGTAGATCATCACATGCCATTGAGGCTACAAAGGGGGATTGTGTGTATTCACATGAGAGGCAGTCAAGGAGGACTAGGGTGAGGATGAGTATAGCATAAGCTAGCAGGATCATGAGAAGGGTGTATTCAGGGGCTAGTCCTGGTAGTACAAGGTGGAGCACAAAGAGATGCTAGGCTGAGGCCCAGGTGTTGTACAAGGTGATTAGGTAGATCCAAGTCAGAGGGAAACATAGGAGCACAAGAGTGTGACTATAAGTAGATGTCCAAGAGTAGCACAGACCAAGAGATATCTAAGGTAGTGAGGACGCATAAGACATCTAAGGTCAAGGGTATGTCCATAGAAAGGACAACGAGTTGAAGGACAATGCAATGTGAAGGGAATGATGCATGGAGGTAATGGTACAAATGTGGTAAGATGAAGAAGGGAAAGCATACAATGGTTCTGAGAGTTCAAGGATGACTCAGATGGAGTCATAGGTCAAGGAGACACAAGGTGACACATAGGAACATGTGGAGACATGTTGTAAAGGGAGGGATGCATGTAGGGGGATGATGAGGCAGGGTGATGTGTATGGATGACATGGCCAAGGATGATGCAAGCTGAGGTGACACAGCTATTGGTAAGGCAATGGGAAATTCCTGGTAAGTCCAGTGGACATTGTGGGAGCCAAAGGGGAAGGCCTGGGGCGATGTCAAGGTGAGGAGGGGAATCTATGTGCTGAGATAGGAGTTTCCGAGAGATGAGGTCCAGAGGGCTGGTGGGGATGACCAAGGTCACAAGGATAGGTCATGTGGATTCTATAGCATACAATGAATGTACAGGGGTCAAGTGGTAGTGCAGCTATGGCTGCCCATGGAGAGGGAGACAGAGAAGGGGATGAGGATGCTAGTTGGAGGATTCCAGGCAATTCAAGGGTTTTGATGTTCTGAGGACTAGAGGTTGGTACTAGCAAAGGCTAGGAGGATCATAGAGGCTCTAGTGACAGCTAGAGGGGTCATAGGGGTTCAAGGGAGTGGTAGTGCATGGGCTCATGTGTTACAACCGGTGTAACAAATAATGCGTACACAGAAGACTGAAGTCTTTGCTATGGGACAGGTCTACCTCTGTAGACAACAGGGACCTTCTTGGTCAGTGGGCAGATCCTCTGATCGGCGCATGGTGTGCAACGGTTGTGGCAACCTCAGTTGGTATACTGGACACAAGGCAATAAGCAAACTCCCTCCAGGCACACAAGGAGTAGTCGGCTATGAAGAGGTTGTGGACAAGGCCTCCATCTGGGTGCAGCCTCTGGGCAATAGGCAGCGGTGACGGTGAGCATTGGGCAATGGCTTGTGAGCTGATCCTCTGATCAGGGACAAAGTGGAGACACCTTCTGAGAACAGGTTCTCAGTGCCTAGATTGAACTCTGATTGATAGGAGTTCAAGACCTAGATTAATGGTGGCAATTGACAATGCTGAAACTCGGCAGTGACAGCGAAGGCTTCAAATTCTACGTAAGATTGCATAGATCAAAGTTAGAGTTACATGGGTGGTGATTCTAGCTATTTATACTAAGCCCCTTTAGGGCTGGTTAAGAATAGAATCTCCACTCTAAAGTCTAAATAAGATAAATGAAGACACGTCGCATCGTGTATGAAGAAAGGGAAATGAAGATGCGTCATGTTGCATGACATAAGAGGAAAGAAGACGCATTGTGTTGCATGACATAAGAGGAAAGAAGACATGTTGCATTGTGTGACATAAGAGGAAAGAAGACACATTGCGTCAAAAGAGAATAACAAATGAAGAAGGCTGCAGGTGCAGCTGGACGAATTAGGCGAAATGAAAATGGAAGATGAACTGAGGCCAAAATGAGTCAATGGTAAAATGGAACACGAGTCAAATATGAGAGAATTTGACTTAGGAGAAGTAAAGGTCTGCAGTGGAAAGAAATAGGGTCCAAGGTGTGGTCATGCCTGGAAGAGTGATGAGTCAAGGATGCCTTCCCATATCTCCTGTGGGATGTCCAGGTCTGGGAGGATATCGTCCCAGAGGGAATCAGGTATCAGAGCCGATACGGATAGGTCTGGAGAACTCATTGGAGAAAGAAAAATAGTCCCCCCTAGGACACTTGTAACATCATGCAAGTCGAAGGAGGAAAAGAAAAGTGTAGATATGAGCATGGCTTGAATCATAACACTCTTCATTAATGAGGAGGTACATGTGGACAGCATCAAGCCATCAGGTGGCTTTCATGAGAGAGCCATCAAAGGGTTCAGGGGCTCTGATACAGAGTTCAACTAGCTTCCAGGTAGTAGACATCAAGGGAAAGGTAGAGGCAAAAGATATGAAGGGTGGTGGTGTGGGTGGTCAAGAGGGGGAAGGAAGAGGGAAGACTGGTTGAGAGGAGGTGGGAGTCAGTGAAGGTGGGGTAGGTTTACAAGGGAGGTCAAGCCCAGAAGAAAACTGGTGGGTGAGTTCGAGGGTTTGATCCTGCTCCTCTAAAGAGGGTAGTCCAAGATCTTCATCATTAGAGGGTTCCTCTTCTCTTTCCAAGTAAGAGGTTTCAAAGGGGGACTCATTGTGGGGATGCCACCAACAAGGGTTCAAGGATGGTCAATGGGAAATGGTGAAGGCTTATGATGGTAGTAGCCTTGGGTGAGAGAGCTTCACCTTTTGTTACACTTGGCCTGGGTAAGGACAAGTGCAGCCTTGGTCAGTTGTAGGGTCTGTTACAAGTATAATGGACACCCCCATTTTTCTCTCCCCTCTAAGCTTTCCTGATCTCTCTGTTGCAGCCCCACTCCCAGAAGACCTATGGGATGACATTCTCCCTGACCTCAATATCCCACAAGCCCTATGAGACAAGGTATTCCATCCATCACTCTTCCAGGATTAGTCAGCTCTCTCACTTGTATCCCTGCCATAGTCCCTTCTCTCTCTGGTCTCTTTCCATTTCGGACTCTTAAACTCCTAAGTCAAATTCTCTTGCATTTGACTTGTGTTCCTTTAACCATCCTTGGTCATCACTATCTATTCATCTCATATGCTTTCATTTCAGTCCCTTTTATTTTGTATCCTTTTCATTCCAGTACCATTATAACTGCATCCGCAGTTCTGTTCATTTCAGCATCAATATGACTGCACCCACAGTCTATTTGATTTCATATCCTTTTCCTTACAGTACTTTTCTATTTCGGTCAGCAATTCTATTTCAAGACTGGCCCTAAAGGGGCTTAGTATAAATAGCTCAAACACTGCCCATGTAACTCTAACTTTGATCTATACAATCTTACGTGGAATTTGAAGCTCATTGCTTGAAACGCTCAATCTCGATCTTCTGTCAATCAGAAGCTTGGTTGAGGAACTGAGAACCTTCAGAAGAAGGTATCTCCATTTGTCTAGTGGATCAGAGGATCCCCTGTGCCAGGCTATCATCTACAGCCTGAGACCATGACTCTCGTCCACAAGTCACCACCCATTGATAGAGGCCTTGTCCACGACCTCTCCATAGCCGACTCTCCCATCTGTGCTTGGGAGGAGCCCACTTATCTTTGTACTGCGGCTTCGCTGAGGGGTACCACAACTGTCGCACACTATGACCAGAGGGTTGTCTTGATCAGAGGATCACCAATGGTAGTAAAGGCTTCAGTCTTCCATGTACACGTTATTTGTTACACCAGTTGTAACAGGATCAAGGGTTCTTCCTACAAAGACTACTTGAATGGCAGCTTCATTGAGGTGGATGACTTGAATGGTCATGGGTCAAGGGTTCAAAGGTTCAAGGACGAGAGCCCATTCAAAAATAGGGCTAAGATTTAGAGAGTGATCAATGTTAGAAATGATGAAAGGTATAAGATTTCTGAAGGAGTTCCAGGAGAAATCCAAGGAGGTCAAGCTGAGGTACATTGTTGGGTATCTATGATTTATATACATGAGCCAAGTAAAAGATGAGCTAATCGTAGAAGCTGATAGAATGTAATGGAAGTGATGAGTCGGTTGAATGACATCATCAAGGAAGGTTTTATCAGAAGAAAATGCACAGACGAAAAGATAAGTATCAAGTGGGTTCAAACAGCAAGGTACATCATTTGATGAGTGAAAGGTAATCATAGGTAGTGAGGAATAGTGAAGAGAACAATGAGCAAAAGAAAAGAATTGTAACACTCATTCCCATTGGGTCTAGAAAGAAACTGCTTTGGCATACCAATCTTTGATGGTGGTGGGGACAGTGTCCATAGACATGATGCACCTTATGAGGGGGGGCAGGAAGTCTGGCAGAGAAATATCCAATGAGGACATTCAGGTCAGAGATGTCTGCCATGGCTATCTGATTCTTGAACTTGGAGATGTAGCGGTTTAGGGCAGCAGACTTGGATTCATCTTTTTTAGAGGAGACCAAGTTGGTGGCAAGCCAGGAGACAATGTTTCCAATGGTGTTCCCATGTTTGAATGAGGAGTAGAATTCAATGAGGAAGTCAATGAAGGTTCCCAGGTTAACCATGGCTCTGGCAACAGTGTTCTTTCAGAAGGTAGCAGCCCAGGTGAGGGCAGATCCTTTGGTCATATAGGAAAGGGTGAAAGCAACTTGTTTGCCATCAGTATCATAAACAGCCTTGTTGACATAGAGGTAGAAGACAACAGAATTCATCCATTGTTCTGCTTTGTCAAAGTCCCCATTAAAAGGCTTGGGGGTGCCAACACAGAGTTTGGTGGGTTTCAAAAACATGGGTGTTGAGAGGACAAATGGAGTTTGTGCAAGTGGGAATGGAGTGAGAGGGAGTTGCCATATAGGACTAGGAAGGGGAAAGACTGGTTGAGATTGGGTAGGAGTGGGGAATGGGAGATGGGGGTATTGGAGGTTGAGGAAGATCAAGAGTCAAAGAGAAGTCATAAGCAAGGTCAAGAGCAGTCTGCTCTTTTTCATGTATTGAAAGGTTTCATTGGGGTCAGTCTCCTGGTCCTCTTCCTCTTTGTCAGGGGGATAGTTGGATGGTTCAGAAATGGATTCAGGGAAAAGATGTTGGGGGTAGAACCAGTGAGGGTGTTATGACTGGTGTAACAATGAAACCTGTACATCGAGAACTAAGTTCCCCGAGTACCATTGTCTACCTCTGTAGACTTGCTGGTGGACCCTCTGGTCAATAAGGCGGACCCTCTGGTCAGCCTATGCTGTGCAACAGTTGTGGTAACCCTGGACAGTTGTCCCAGTATGAATAAGAGTGGGCTCCTCCTGGGCATAGAAAGGAGAGTCGGCTATGGGGGAGTTGTGGACAAGGCTCCAGCACAGTATGTGGTCCCTCATGGACAAGGGGGACAATGATGAGCTGTGGACAATAGCTTGGACAGGAGCTACTTCCTCTAAAGTACCCGTCAATGAAAGTGGAGACTCCTTCTTTAGAAGGATCTCAGTTCCCAAGCAAAGCTTCTGATTGACAGGAGATTGACACTCAGTGTTTCAGTGGGGATCTTGAACTCTATGTAGATTGCATAGATCAAGGTTAAAGATACATGAAGCAGAGATCTAACTATTTATACTAGCTGCCTTAGAGCCAGAACTATAAATAG
>QFEF01000535.1:4953-16246 GCA_003316035.1 Neoboletus subvelutipes
TAGATGGGACACCGAACCAATCCGGAATGATAAAGGAGAAGACCACGGTGGTCATTGATCTCCAAGGAGTATGAGAGCAACGCAAGCTGCTCGTCCTCAACTGTGGAAAGGATGACGTCATCCTGGGCCTGCCATGGCTCCGAACTATGAATCCTGAGATAGATTGGCGGAACGGCACAGTTGTCATCACTCCGGCCAACTATAAATCAACTACCTCGGAAGATACCACTCAGAGGTATTTGTTACGTTTCCTGGATCATCAGGAGAACGAGAACATAGAGAGTGAACTCTATGACCAGTACAGAAGATGGACCATCCTGGACTGAGTCCAATTCCTGAAGCAGGAGAAGGGAGTCATTCTGCCGAACGACCCTCTCCACCACTATCACCCAGGCGGAAGGAACAAAGAAGGTAGAGCTGCTGAAAGCCTACTAGCAGTATGAAGGAGTATTTGACAAGAAGGATACCACGAAACTTCCCCCATCTCAATCTTACGACCACACCATTGAGCTAAAGGACTCATTTATCCCGAAATGAGCTAAAGCCTATCTGCTCAATCCTGCTGAGATGACTGCGTGTAAAGAGTTCGTGGACGAACACCTAGCCACTGGGAAGATTGTCCCGTTGAAGTCCCCCCAGGCCTCCCCTTTCTTTTTCATACAAAAGAAAGACGGGAAGTTAAGGCCATGCCAGGACTACTGGTACCTTAACCTCCATACTATCAAGAACGCCTACCCCCTCCCCCTGATTTCCGATCTGATAGATTGCTTGAAAGGATCCTCCATCTTCACAAAGTTCGATGTCTGGTGGGGATACAATAATGTCCTCATCAAATCAGAAGATCAGTGGAAAGCCGCATTCCTCACCCCATTTGGGTTATTCAAGCCTGCCGTCATGTCTTTCGGCATGTGTAACTCCCCAGCTACCTTCCAGGCGTTCATGGATGACCTCTTTGGCGATTTCATCGCTGAAGGATGGTTAATCATATATATGGACGACCTCCTGATCCATTCCTCCAACCATGACTCTCACGAGGATAGAACCAGAAAGGTCCTCCAGCGATTCCAAGAACACGAGATGTATCTGAAGCTGGACAAATGCACATTTGCCGCCCCGTCTGTTGAATACCTTGGAATGATTGTTAGCAAAGACGGAGTCCAGATGGACCCAGCCAAGTTGAAGGCTATCGCAGAATGGACGCCCCCGGTAAACGTCAAAGATGTCCGCTCCTTCCTAGAGTTCTGTAATTTCTACCGGAAATTCATCCCCTCGTTCTCGGAGCTTGCCCAACCCCTCCTGGATCTAACCAAGAAGAACCAGACCTGGGAATGGACCGACAAACACCAGACCGGATTCCAACTATTGAAAGATACCTTCACCCACAGACCTGTCTTAGCTTTCCCTGACCCCGATCACCCATTTACCATCATGACCGATGTGTCGTTAACTGCATCAGGCGGTGTCCTCATGCAATGAGACCCCAATGGAGACTATAAGCCGTGTGGCTATCTCTCCCAGACCTTCGCCCCTGCCGAGCGCAATTATGACATATACAACCGGGAGCTGCTTGCTGTGATCCGAGGATTAGAAGAATGGTGTCAATACCTGTTGGGTTCCACCTATCCCGTAACGGTTCTTACGGATCATAAGAACCTTACCTATTTTAAGCAACCTCGGAAGCTCTCCTGTCGCCAAGCCAGGTGGCTGTTATTTTTGCAGGATTTTGACCTTGCCTACACTGCCTTACCCAGATCCCAGATGGGACCGGCTGATGCCCTGTCTTGACGTGACGCCGTCAACACCACCATGGACAATGCCGATGTCCAACTGTTGCCTAACAGTGCCTTTGAACACCAAGTTCGGACCCTCGATCTCACGCTTGCCGATCAAATCCATCAATCCTCAGAGGAGGATCCCCTTGTTATTGACGCCCTGAAGGGCATGGAAAATGATATACCGCTGTTTGGACGGTCCTCCCCTGCCGACTGGACTTTCCTAGATGGGAAGCTCTACTACAAGGGCCGAATGTATATCCCCGGCGATGCCCGCCAAGAACTCATGCTAGATGCACACACTTCACTAGAAGGAGGCCATGGTGGCCATATGTGCACCGTTGCACTCCTTGCCAAAGATTATTGGTGGCCAGGCATGTCTGCCTTTGTCCGTCGGTTTGTGGCTGGCTGTGCCATATGCCAAGCCAATAAAGTACAAACCCACCCTATGATTCCACCCCTTGTGCCCCTTGCGGTCCAGACGTCCTGCCCATTTTCCCACCTATCCGTGGATTTGATTACCGACCTACCCCCAGTGCGGGGCTTTGATTCTGTAATGGTTGTGGTCGACCATGGCCTTAGTAAGGGGGTGATTCTCGCTCCTTGCACAAAAACCGTTGATTCAGCAGGAATTGCCCAACTCTTTTTTGAAAACATGTTCAAAAGATTCGGATTACACAACCAATTGATCTCTGATAGGGGACCATAGTTTGCCTCTGCCTTCGCAAGGGAACTCGCTCGACTACTGGATTACGACGTGTCCCTGTCCACCGCCTATCATCCTCAATCCGACGGAGAAACCGAAAGGTATAACCAAGAGTTGGAGACTTACCTCCGAATATTCTGCCAAGGAAAGCCGGAACAATGGCTAGACCACCTTACTGCTGCCAAATTTGCCCATAATGCCGCCGTGCATTCATCCACGGGGAAGTCCCCTTTTGCCCTGATCATGGGATATGAACCCAGATCATATCCCCCACTTGGTACTATGTTCCTATCCGCGCTAGAAAAACGGCTCTCCCATTTTGAGGATGCACGTAAAGAAGCCGAAGCTGCACATGCATTAGCCCAACTACGAATGAAGGAGAGGATCCACTCCAAGTTCAAACCATGGAAAGTCGGAGATGAGGTCTGGTTGGATTCGAAGAATATCTGAACCAAGAACATCTCTCAGAAACTGTCACCTAAACGATTGGGGCTGTTCAAAGTCTCGGAAGTAATCTCCCCAGTAGCCTTCCAAATCACCCTGCTGAAACAGTGGAAGATCCACAACGTGTTTCACACCTCCTTGCTGCTGATGTACAAGGAAACCCCTGAACATGGCCCTAATTTCAAAAACCCACCCCCAGAGCTAGTAGATGGAGAAGAGGAATATGAAATGGAACGAATTACCAACCATCACGGGACCAGTAACAGGAGGCAGTATCTGGTACATTGGAAAGGTTATTCCGATGCCAAAGATACTTGGGAACCTGAAAGAAATTTTGACAATGCTCGGGAACTCCTGGAGGAATATAAAAAGCGGCAATCCCTCTGATCCCCTTTCTCCTCAGAACCCCCATGTCCTACAATTTCCTCAATGGTACTGCTCCTCTGTGCACCCACCTCAATCATCTTCCTTCCGTTGCTCACCACGCCCTCTATGTTGCTGCTCTCGAAAATAATGATGTGTCCAGCATCTTCGAGAGAACCCCCCTCTTCACTGCCAACACCACCCTCATCCTCCTTGTTAGACTGTACCGAATCTACACCACCCTTCAGTCCCTTTTCACCAGGGCCACCTGGTGCTTGTCAGGTCCCTGTGTCTTTGCCAACGTCTCGCGAAGTGCCACCCAAGACGACGTCACCGTCAATGCCTTTCAACAGACCCTCACTGAGGCCCGAAACCTCATGTTGGACCTCCTTGAAGAAGAAGGCTTTGACACTATCCTCTCTCTCCTACCAAACCCCATCCTCACCAATGCCCTCTACCCCGTTCTCCTTCTCCTATCCATGGACAAGAGAGCTGAATACTTCTCTCCCAACCTCCATCCCACAGACTTCTCCCACAGCAATGGACGTCTCAGATGGGCAGCCATCGCCGCCGAGGAGTACAAGTCCAGTGAGTCCAGTTCTGACTCAGGAGAGCGAGGAGATGGCGATTCCACCCACGTACCCTCCCCCATATCTCCCGAATCCCCTTCCCCTCACCCCCAGCTCCGCAGACAGCAGAACTTTCTTTTCTCAGCAGGAATGCCACACCTCCCCCACCTTAATGTACCCACCGACATGGACACCTCCCCTGGACACCTCTTACCCGGGATACCTGAGGAATCTCCAGCAGTACCTGATGTCCACCCCATTACCCCAGATCGTTCCCCTACCACCATGGATGGTCGTCCCTGTCCCATTTTTCGCCCCAGTAACGCCCTGTTGCAAGTGTTTCCCCCACATGTACAATTTGGGGGGCCCACCTGCTTCCAATGCCGCGAACCCGGACACATCCATCCCAACTGTCCCCACTACCTCTGCCCCTTCTGTAATGTCACCGCCCCCGGTCATTCCCAATACAAATGTCCCTCTGCCCGCTGCGGAAAGTGCAACACTCTTGGCCACCGAGCCTGGATCTGCACCGAGGATGACATCAATCCCTCTACC
Organism: Neoboletus subvelutipes; assembly: GCA_003316035.1. Classification (NCBI taxonomy): domain Eukaryota; kingdom Fungi; phylum Basidiomycota; class Agaricomycetes; order Boletales; family Boletaceae; genus Neoboletus; species Neoboletus subvelutipes. The sequence goes on from QFEF01000535.1 coordinate 9,363, forward strand.
TGGGATCTCACCGACCACAACGTCAATGAGGGAGATAGAGATAATTGATCCGGTGGATCAATGCTACAACAGGGGTAATGTTACAAGTGTCCTGGGGGGTACCATTTTTCTGTCGCCTATGGCATCTCCTGACCTATCAGTATCCGCCCCGATACCCGATTCTCTCTGGGACAACATCCTCCCAGACCTGGACATCCCACAGGAGGTATGGGAAGGTATCCTGGACTCCTCATTGTTCCAACCTTAATCTCGCCCTGGCCTTCTTTCATTTTACACTGCGGACCTTTTTACTCCTAAGTCATATTCTCTCGCATATGACTCGTGTTCCTTCCATCATGACTCACTGGCCTCAGTTCATTTCTTCCTATTTAGTTCAGCTGTGCCCACAGCTTCTCTATTTCATATTACACGATGCATCTTCTTCTTTTGGTACGCGACGCATCTTTCCTTTTATAACTCATGCGACGCGTCTTTCCTTTTATACTTCACACGACGTGTCTCTTCCTTTTATATCTTATGCGACGCGACGCGTCTTTCCTTTAGACTCATACATGATGTGACGCATTATTTCCTATTTAGACGTTAGAGTGGAGATTCTATCTTTAGCCGGCCCTAAAGGGGTTTAGTATAAATAGCTAGAATCGCCACCCATGTAACTCTAACTTTGATCTATGCAATCTTACATGGATTTCGAAGTCTTCGCTGTCAGTGCCAGTGTCAGCGTCGTGAAACCAGTGTTTCACAATAGTCTAAATCCTGATCTCGATCTTCTGTCAATCAGAGCTCAATCAGGTAACTGCGAACAGCTTACTAGCTGAGGTCGCCCCTTCCATTGCCAATCAGAGGATCAGCCCGCTAGCCATTGCCCAATGCTAGCCGTGTCCAGCTGCCTATTGCCCAGAGGTCGCGTCCAGATACAGGCCTTGCCCACGACCTGTCCATAGCTGACTCCTCCTTGTGTACCTGGAGGGAGCCCACTCTTCACCGCGAACAGTAACGCCAACTGAGGTCACCGCCACTGCGAACAGCATATCCGCTGAGGTTGCCACAACCGTTGTACACAGCTTGCCGATCAGGTGATCCGCCAGCAGACCAAGAAGGTCACTGTCATCTTCAGAGGAAGACCTGTCCATAGCGCTCTTGACTTCAGTCATCCGCGTACACATTATTTGTTATACCGGTCGTAACATACATCTCATTATCCTGGAAGTGTTGGAGGACCTTTCTGGTGCAATCTTCATGGGCAATGGGGTTGGAGGAATGGATGAGGAGATCATCCATGTAGATGATCAGCCATCCTTCTGCAATATAATCCACAAAGAGGTCATCCATGAATGCTTGGAAAGTTGCTGGGGAATTACACATTCCAAAAAACATAACAGCTGGCTCGAATAGCCCAAATGGGGTGAGGAAAGCTGCTTTCCACCAATCTTCTGGTTTGATGAGGACATTATTGTATCCCCATCGAACATCAAACTTCGTGAAAATGGAGGATCCCTTCAATTGATCTATTAGATCTGAAATCAGGGGCAGAGGGTAAGCATTCTTAATGGTATGCATGTTGAGATATCAATAGTCTTGACACGGCCTGAACTTCCCATCTTTCTTTTGTACAAAGAAGAATGAAGAAGCTTGAAGAGGGGGACTTTGACGGGGTAATCTTCCCTATGGCCAGGTGTTCATCAACGAACTCTTTGTTACGCTTGGCCTGGGTAGGGACAAGCGTAGCCTTGGTCGATCAAAGGTTCAAGGGTTCTTCCTGCAAGATGTAGTCGAATGCTAGCCTTGGTCGAGGTGGACACAACTTGAATGGTCATGGTTCAAAGGTTCAAAGTTTCAAGGACAAGCGCCCACTCAGAAGTAGGGCAAAGACTTAGAGAACATTCAATGTGGGAAGTGATGAAAGGTATAGGATTTCAAGGGAATTCCAGAGGAAACCCAAGGAGGTCAAGCTAGAGTACATCACTGGGTATCTACGGTTTTATAGAGACTAGAGGGTCCATGTAATGGAGCCAAGGAGGTAATCAGTAAACCAACCAAGTGACAAGGTATGGTTGCTAGAGGGAGAAGGAGAGTATGACAAGGGGAATGGTGAATGCCTGGTGAGGCTTGAATGGCAAGATACATGGTCCGATGAGCAAACGGCAAGGAAAAGTAAACAGTAAGTACCAAGTAAGGTTTGAATAACAAGGTATGTAGTCCGATGGGCAAATGGTACAAGCAGTACAGTTGAAAAGAGGACTAAGAAGGAAGGAAATGCTTAGTTTGATGAGTGAGAAATAAGCATTGGTGAAAAAGAAATGAATTGTAACACTCTTTACACATGGTCATCTCAGCAGGATTTAAAGGGTAAGCCTTGGCCCATTTGGGAATGAAGGAATCCTTTAACTCAATGGCGTGGTTGTTACAAGTATCTTAGGGGGTACCATTTTTCTCTCACCCATGAGCTCACCAGACTTGTCGGTATCCGCCCCAATACCCAAGTCCCTCTGGGACGACATTCTCCCCGACTTAGACATCCCACCTGATATATGGGAGGAGTACTTCCATTCGGCACTCTTCGAGGACTAGCCTTCGTTTGGACCCGTCTCTTCCTTCACTGTGGACCCTTTAATCTCCTAAGTCATATTCTTTCATATATGACTCGTGATCCTTCCTCCATGACTCATCTTGGCCTCAGTTCACCTTCTATTTCATTTTACCAGATTAGCCGAGCTGTGCCCACAGTATCGCATTTCATATTTAACTTGTTACAAGTGTCCTAGGGGGTACTATTTTTCTCTCGCCTATGGCATCTCCAGACCTGTCGGTATCTGCACCAATACCCGATTCCCTCTGGGATGACATCCTCCCAGACCTGGACATCCCACAGGAGGTATGGGAAGGCATCCTGGACTCCTCGCTGTTCCAACCTTAATCTTGCCCCAGACTTCTTTCATTTCCTACTGCGGACCTTTTTACTCCTAAGTCATATTCTCTCGCATATGACTTGTGTTCCTTTTCATCACGACTCACCGGCCTCAGTTCATTTCTTCCTATTTAGTCCAGCTGTGCCCGCAGCTTCTTTATTTCATATTACGCGACACGTCTTCTTCTTTTGGTACGTGACACATCTTTTCCTTTTATACTTCACGTGACGCGTCTTTCCTTTTATACTTCACGCGATGTGTCTCTTCCTTTTATACCTTACGTGACGTGACACATCTCTCCTTTTGCATCATATGTGACGTGACGCGTCATTTCCTATTTAGACTTTAGAGCGGAGATTCTATCTCTAACTGACCCTAAAGGGGCTTAGTATAAATAGCTAGAATCGCTGCCCATGTAACTCTAACTTTGATCTACGCAATCTTACGTGGATTTCGAAGTCTTCGCTGTCAGCGCCTGTGCCAGCATCATGAAACCAGTGTTTCACTTGTTGAAATCTTGATCTCAATCTTCTATCAATCAGAGCTTGATCAAGTAGCTGTGAACCTTCTATATGGAGGTGTCATCACTTTGTCCCTGATCAGAGGATCAGTCCACTAGCCATTGCCCAACGCTAGCCATGCCCAGCCGCCTATTGCCCAGAGGCTGTGCCCAAATACAGGCCTTGCCCACGACCTGTCCATAGCCGACTACTCCTTGTGTGCCTGGAGGGAGCCCACTCATTGCCATTGCGAACAGCACACCAGCTGAGGTTGCCACAACCGTTGCACGCCGCTCGCCGATCAGGTGATCCACTTGCAGACCAAGAAGGTCACCGTTGTCTTCAGAGGAAGACCTGTCCGTAGCACTCTTGACTTCAGTCATCCGTGTACGCGTTATTTGTTACACCGGTCGTAACACTCATAGGTTTTCATAGGTCAGATTCATCAAGATTGTTCCAAATCACATATGCCACTCTATTGCTTTCTAGCATTTACAATGTTGTGATACACCTATGCCACCACCTGCCCACTAGCCTCTACATGCAGAGCTCACTAAGATAGTGACTACACATTGAAACTTGTATCACCCTTTTTCACTGGGTTTCAGGGCTCGGTTTCATTCAAGTTCATGTATCCTAGGTAGTACTACCTTTTATGTGATCCAAACTTGAAGTCCTAAGTGCAGTGAGTATGATGAAGGTACTAGTCAAAGCTTACCTGCAAGGAATGTTTCTGAGTAGACTTGTTATGACCGGTGTAACAAATAATGCGTATGCAGAAGACTGAAGTCTTTGCTACAGGGCAGGGTCTACCTCTGTAGACAATGGGGACCTTCTTGGTCGGCAGGTGGATCACCTGATCAGCGTGCGGTGTGCAATGGTTGTGGCGACCTCAGTTGGTATACTGGACGCAAGGCAATGAGCGGGCTCCCTCCAAGCACACAAGGAGTAGTTGGCTATAGAGAGGTTGTGGGCAAGGCCTCTATCTAGGTGTGGCCTCTGGGCAATAGGCAGTGGCAACGGTGAGCATTGGGCAATGGCTCACGAGCTGATCCTCTGATCAGGGACAAAGTGGAGACACCCTTCGGGGGAAGGTTCTCAGTGCCTAGATCAGACTTTGATTGACAGGAGTTTGAGATCTAGATTGATGATGGCGATTGACTATGCTGACATTGGTTCTGACAGCGAAGGCTTCAAATTCTACGTAAGATTGTGTAGATCAAAGTTAGAGTTACATGGGTGGCGATTCTAGCTATTTATACTAAACCCTTTTAGGGCTGGTTAAAGATAGAATCTCTGCTCTAAAGTCTAAATAAGATAAATGAAGATGTGTTGTGTTGCATATGAAGAAAGGGAAAATGAAGACGCATCGCATTGTGTGATATAAAAGAAAAGAAGATGTGTTATGTTGTGTATTATAAAGGAAAAAAATGTGTCACATCGAAAGTGAATATCAAATAGAAGGGCTGCGGGCGCAGCTTGACGAATTAGGCAAAATAAAATGAGGAAATGAACTGAGGCCAAAATGAGTCAATAATAATATGGAATATGAGTCAAATACGAGAGAATTTGACTTAGGAGTGTTAAAGGTCCACAGTGAAAAGGAACTGGGTCTGAGATGAGTTCTACTCTGAGAAGAGTGTCGAGTTGAAGACGCTATCCCATACCTCCTGTGGAATGTCCAGGTCTGGGAGGATGTCATCCCAGAGGGAATTGGGTATTGGGGCTGTCACTGATAGGTCTGGTGAACTCATAGGAGAAAGAAAAATAGTTCCCCCTAGGACACTTGTAACAGACTTAGATATGACATAATTGAAACACTAGGAGTCCTGTCGTCATCTATGTGAAGTTGCAGCAGTATTTCTTGACATACTCACAGATTTGGTTTGCATCCTGATTCCAATGCCCAAATGATTGATCTATAGTGGTAGGCTGTTAGCTAAATGACACCAAGAGCAAGTTGATGACATATGTGTGCGTTTACTAGTTATATACTGTGATGATGCATGAATATATCATGACCGACTTGGAACAGATATTGCAGCCCTGAACCAAGGTAAGATGACAGGTCAAGTTGTCTTGGAAAGTGCTTTCAGCCACTGGTACTATTGTCATCAGATAATTCTGTGGATGGTGTGCAAATGGTAGTGATCTGGGAGGTGTGGAATTGACCATTAAAATCACTGTGACTGAGTTGTTCAGGAAGAGTCACAGTGGGGTTTCATACCCAGTTAAGGCTTACAGTGGTTTGCAAATCTCTGTGGAAAACAAATTTTGAAAAGTTGCGCCTTGGAGACACCTGGGAAAAGACTCCAGGTGCAGCTGAGTGGGTGGCCCGCATGACTGAGTAAGTGTGTCAGTTTGTTTTGCACTGCGTTGCTACCATCCATGCCAGGGTCCTATTGTATTGTGCCTCCCAACATCAAGGCCCAAATCCTACTCTTGTTATGGCTTGATCCATGCACACAATAACTTTGATCAAGTTATCTTATCTTATCTTATCCAATATGATTAGATTGCATCTAATCTCTATACTGAAGATAGTTCCCTTCAGCTGGCTTGGCCATGAGCGCCACTCATCACGTGATCTAGTGTCACATGACTTCCTTATCACGTGATTTGACATCACATGACACCCCCTAAGTCTCGTGACTAGTATTACCTGACTCTAAACCCTAGATGTGATGACATCTCAATCATCAATCTTATACGCCTTGATGCAAGACATCTACGACACATGTTGTACTCGTGTTAGACATACTCCCATCCTCATGTCGTCCTTCCTTTCATCTCTGTGCTGTGCACATTCTCTACAGCATGCTAGATGCATGTTTTTCATCTCCATGCCTCATGTTTGACACATGTCAGGCTTCCCTTCCATTATACAGTGACCTCAAAAACCCTTTCCATACTAACCCCAATGGCAGTGCGCTGCGCGCACTGCCAATCACTATGGGAATTTCGCTTAGCTTTGGTGGGGATATAAATAGAGCATACTCTTGGCTACAACATTGCCCCCTGGATCATGTGATTTCATTCACACACTGCTGAGATATCCCCATTTTAAGACAGCCATGTCATGGAAAGGGTTTTTGAGCTTTTGAAGTCATTGGTAGGATTTTAGTGAAATCACTGAATATTTGGTATTGTTTGCTCATAGACACAAAGATATGCATGTAAATAGTATGTCTGAGTTTGAAAAAGTTCATACACTTCTTGATTCCCAACCACTATCATGGTTAAATCACTCACTCTCACTCAGCAAAACACCATTCTTTCTATGCTTGATGCTGGCCACTCTGGTGAAGCCATTGCTAAGCAAACTGGTGTCAGCCCCTCTGCTATATCCAAACTTCACTCTAAGAAGCGTTCCACCACTCCTAGAGCTATTGGAGGTTGTCCTTTCAAGCTTTCCCCTGCCAATATCCGCCATGCCCAGCATCTCATTACCTCTGGCAGAGCTGAAAATGCTGTC
>QFEF01000537.1:0-10158 GCA_003316035.1 Neoboletus subvelutipes
ATACCGTGATCGTCGCCCACCAAGGAACGAACCCTTCAGAAATGTAAGTCCTAATTCGAGCTGTCGTATGTCGTCATGTATTTTTTCTCAAACTGTTACTTTCCAGGGAGTCCCTCGTCACAGATGCTGATTTCTTCCTGACGAATTTGGACTCCACTCTCTTCCCAGGACTTAGTTCCGACATCCAAGTCCATAATGGCTTCGGGGATGACCAAGCAGAGTATGATTGACTTGCGCCTTATTCCTATGTCACTGAAATCTCCATGACAGCACTGCCACGGATGTACTCGCTGCTGTGCAACAAACAATGTCAGAGTATGGCACGACGTCTGTAACCATGGTCGGCCACTCTCTGGGTGAGTATCTCCAGACATCGTGATGCATTTCCTGGCAACTGATTGAAGGTAACTCACACACTAACGCCATCGTTTTCCCGTAGGTGCGGCTATCACGCTTCTCGACTCGGTGTATCTCCCACTTTGGCTACCTGCTGGAACAACCTTCCAGACCATTGGCTACGGTCTCCCTCGTGTCGGAAACCAAGCATTCGCCGACTACGTGGACGCCAACTTGCACTTGACTCACATAAACAACGAAGAGGACCCCATCCCAATCTGCCCTGGCATGTTCATGGGCTTCGTCCATCCCTCCGGAGAGGTACACATCGAGGACTCTGGCGAATGGGCAGCATGCCCTGGTAAGTTTTTCCTACCTTCGATGTTGGGCTTTCTGGATGATAGACGTGGGTCGAACAGGCCAGGACAACCCAAGCACACAATGCATAGTCGGTGACGTATCTTACGTCTGGGACGGCAACCTCAACAACCACGACGGTCCTTACAACGGAATTACAATGGGCTGTTGAATAAGACTTTGTAATGGCGAGATTACGCTGACGTATTTATTGGACTCCTTGCGTGAACTGGGGGTGAAGCGACACTGGCTGGGACTGGAATCTGGAGATGCCCACAGTTGGGACTGTGGATCACACGAAGGTAGTTTCGGCGAGTATGGTAGTTTCTGAAGCAGGGTTACAATTTATCATCTTCCCGAGCTCCAAGGACAATGTCACACGGTTTTTGTTTCGAACGAGCGAGTAAGGGAGGTGCGTCGGCGGAGGACAAATGATGTCATATAGCTATCTTTTCTTTCCAACAATCGTGACTCGGTGCTTGTTTCTTCCGCTCAGCCATTCTCAAGATGTATCTATCCCAAATCCCAGCAGGTACTCTTCGGCGTGTAGCCTCGTTCGCACGAAGCAGTGTTATCAGGGAAAGTACAAAGTTACGGTAAACCCCTTCTAAGGTATCTAATTTGTATAATCCGTATAATTAATTACAATGCTCTTATAAGGGTAGGTCTGGTGGGCTATTTGTATCATGTGCGTGCCAATGTGTCAGGAGTATCTTTCTTCTCTATTTGTGCCAACTTTGTCGACCTGATGGACATTACCAATACTCACTCTGACAGTAAGCAATTGCAAGGCTAGATTTGTTGGACCATATATATATATATATACAATAATATAGTAGGTAATATTTGTCACTCTGGAACTTGCTATACCAAATGATAGCTGTTACTCAGTATTCTCTTGTAGCATGCCATTACCAACTAATACAAGATATGGACTTGTTGCATGAGAGAATGCATTTGGTGAATGTGGTAGATATACTTTGATGTGACACCAAAGTCTCCTCACCTGTAGGGGTAGCAATCCTGCCCACAAGTATCATTGTAATGGAGTACTTGCCTGTATGCAAGGATGGGTTTCATCATCAAGTTGTACAGTCCTGAGACCAAGGTGTTAAAATCCAGGACTCCAATGGTCTGGAGTTTAGTGGAGCAAGTCCAGTGCTATAAGTACTGGAGCTCAGCTGTTGCCAAAGGGGTGAGAACAACTATATTTACCTATAAGTACCAGAGCTATGGTACTTACATTAGTCTTGGAATAACTGGTATGTAGCAAATAACTTACCTCAGCTGTTGCCAAAGGGGCAAGAACAACTGAGGTGTTGGGAAGAGGAAATGGGACTATATATACTGTATGGTTAAGGCACACTCATACCTCAATATCTATCAGGGAGGAAAGACGAAGGGAAAAGTATGGTAATATTTGTCAGGAGACATTGCCGAGTGGCGATTCCATACCATAAGAGAAAGTGCTGCTCTGGAGTTGCAAGTCCTAACTCCAGAGGAAGTCAGCAGCTATGCAGTCCCTTCAGAGGTCTGGATGGCTGGAGTACCTTCTGGAGTAAGTAGTATTTTATCACTCCCACTTGAGTGTAGTTGTAACCCCATACCTCAAACAAATTTCCAATGTTGGTCCTTTGCAAGTGACTTCATAAGTATGTCTGCTACCATGTCCTTGGTGGAGATGTATCGGACCATTGCTTCTCCCTTTCTGACTAGGTTATCTCAGACAAAATGGTATTTTCATTGGATGTGTTTGGTCCAGGCTCAGAATTGCAGATCATGGCATAGGATGATAGCTGCTTGGTTGTCATAGAATAGTTCAGTGGGAGCCTTTTGTGAATATTTGATTTCATTGAAGAAAGTTTGGAGCCAGGCTAAGTGTTGTTCAGCATTGCTAAGTCCGATGTATTCCAATTCCATAGTGGAGAGGGCCACCATGCTTTGTAATTTACTGGACCAGGAGATGGCTCCACAGTTGCTGATGAATACAAAACTGGAGGTGGAGCAGGAGTTATCTGATTCCTGAGACCAGCCAGTGTCCAAGTATCCATGGAAGTCCATGTCCGTGGAGAGCTTGGATCCATTGAATCAGAGTTCCATGTCCTTGGTGGCCTGTACATACCAGAGTGCATGTTTTGCTGCTTCCCAATGAATGAACTTGGGTTTTGCACTGAAACAGCTGAGTGCACTGACTGTGTATGCAAGGTCCAAACATGTTCTGAGCATAAGGTACATCAGTGAACCTATGATCGTCAAGTATGAGACCTGTTTCCCTTCAATGATCATCTCTGGGACAATGCAGTCATCCATCAGATTGGTTGCAGAGAGTTGGAGGCCGTGTGCCATAGGAGTCCATGCTGGTTTGCATGTGGACATACCAGTCCACTTGAGAATTGTGTGGCAATATTGAGATTGGCACAAGGAGATGGTCTGGAGTTTCCGGTTCTGCTTGATTTCGATTCTGAGGATGTACCTAGCTTCTCCAAGGTCATGCATTTTGAAAGCAGCGGAGAGTTTGGTTTTGATGGAGTTCATGAACTTTTGGGTAGTGGCAGCTAGGAGGAGGTCATCGACGTAGACAACTAGGAAACAGACTTGTCTGTCCTTTTGGAACACATAGAGACATGTTTTAGCATTCAGGTGGATAAATCCAAGTTCTCTGAGTTTCCGGTCCAGGGTTTTGTTCCAAGTCTGGCCAGCTTGCTTCAGTCTGTATAAAGAGTGCTGGAGTTTCCAGCAATATCTGGGTTGGATGGGAATACCTTCTGGAGGTGACATGTACAGGTCTTCTTCCAGCTCACCATTTAGATAGGCTGTAGAGACATTCATTTGGTCTAACTCCAGATTGTATTTGGCAGCTAAGGTGATCAGAGTACAAATGGAGTCAAGATTTGCTACTGGAGCAAAGCCCTCCTGGTAGTCAACTTCTTCCTTTTGTGTGAAGCTGTGCATGACTATCCAGACTTTGTACCATTCCACATTTCCTTTTTCATCTTGTTTGATTCAGAACACGGGTTTGGAGGTGATTGGAGTTACTTCATCCAGGATGAGTACAGTTTCATAAACATGATTGGAGTTGAGACTTTGAAGTTCTTCTTCCATGGCAGATTTCCATAAGTCCTTGTCCACTCCAGAGTAGGCCTCCTTTAGAGTCTTCAAAAGTAGTTCCTCGGAGGAGTTTGCAGATCCGGTGAATATGAAGTCTTCAATGGAGGTGGAGAACACTTCTGGGAGTTCTGGTTCTGGAGGTTCCAGAGTAGGCTCTTGAGCTTGTGCTTCTTCTCTGTGATTTTCTTGTCTTGTGGCTTCTTCCTCTAGGGTACATTCATATTCTTTGTTTTTGTTTGCTGCCTGTCATTGTCAGTTACTCTGTTGGAAAGGTGGAGCTGGAGCAGGAATGGGAGCAGGAGGAGGAATTGGAGCAGGAGCAGGGTCAGGGGGAAGAGCAGGAGCTTCATCTAGTTGGAGTTGGTCTAATTGGTTTGCCAGTTCCTCAATGCCAGGGGTAGCAGGGCATTCTGATATGTGTTCTGGAGCTGCAGGGAGATCTCCCACTGGTCCAATATTGTGTGGAGGTGGATAGTCATCATCATTGTCATGCTCTGGTAGGCAGAGATCCTCTGGAATTAGGCCCTCCCACTGTCCCTCAACAGTGGGGCCATTCCATGGAGCAGATTCAGCCTTGGAGATTGTTCCAGATTCATCGAAAATGACATGGCAACTGGAGATGATGGTCCAACATTCAATGTCAAGGAGTTTGTAGGCTTGTTGCCCATAGGTGTATCCTAACATGATGCATTTCTTTCCATGTGGTTGGAACTTTCCCTCCCACTACTCCTTTAGAGTGTAGGCATAGGCTGGACATCCAAAGAGTAGGGTTGACCTGACAGTTGAAGAAGATTTGATAGGGGACTCTGCCTTGGAGTCTGGAGGTTGGACTTCATGCAGAGATGTAGGCAGCAGTGGACATGGCATCTGTCCAGAATGACTTCAGGAGTTTGGACTCCTCTAGCATGGTGTTTGCCAGTGTGGCCAGTGTCTGGTTCATATGTTCTGCTAAGCCGTTTTGCTCTGGAGTGTATGGAGCAGAGGTTTCAAGGAGTGTGCCATCTGCTCGAAGTTGGTCCTGGAAAGCCTTGTTGGTATACTCTATTCCTGTTATGCTTGACCTGGGTAAGGACGAGCGTAGTGTTACAAGTATAACGGACACCCCCATTTTTCTGTCTCCCCTGAGTTCCCCAGATCTCTCTGTTGTGGCTCCTCTTCCAGATGACCTCTGGGACAACATCCTTTCCAACCTCAACATCCCACAAGCCCTATGGAATGAGGTGTTCCATCCTTCGCTCTTCCAAGACTAGTCAGCATTCTCCCTCATACTCTGGTGCAGTCTCTACTATTTTCATCTTGGTCTCTTTCATTTCGGACTTCTAAACTCCTAAGTCAAATTCTCTCATATTTGACTTGTGCTCCTTTAACCATCTTCAGACCTTACTATCTGTTCATTTTGTATGCTTTCATTTCGGTTCTTCTTCACATCCTTTTCATTCTGGTACCTTTCCAACTGTGCCCGCAGTCTATTTGATTTCATATCCTTTCATTATGGTACCTTTCTATTTTGGTCGGCGACTCTATTTCTAGACTGGCCCTAAAGGGGCTTAGTATAAATAGCTTGATCACTGCCCATGTAAAACTCTAACTTTGATCTATGCAATCTTATGTGGAATTTGAAGCTCATCGCTGAGAAATCTTAACTTTGATCTTCTGTCAATCAGAAGCTCGGTTAAGTAACTGAGAACCTTCAGAAGAAGGTGTCTCCACTTGTCTACAGATCAAAGGATCCCTTGTCTGGGCTATTGTCCAATGCCTGAGGTCGTTGCCCTTGTCCATGAGCAACCATACTGTGATAGAGGTCTTGTCCACAATCTCTCCATAGCTGACTCTCTCATCTGTGCTTGAGAGGAGCCTGCTCATCTTTGTACTGTGGCTTCACCAAGGGGTACCACAACTGTCACACACCATACGACCAGAAGGTCGTTTCGATCAGAGGATTGCCAATGATAGCAAAGACTTCAGTCTTCCACATACACGTTATTTGTTACTCTGGTTGTAACATGTGGTACTCCTAGGCAATAGCCTCAGTACAAGATGAAGCAGGCTCCTCCCAGGCACAGAAGGGAGAGTTGGCTATGGAGAGGTCATGGACAAAACCTCTATCCATATGTGGCGACTTGTGAATGAGAGTCACGACCTTGGGCTGTGGACAATAGCCTGGAACAGTGGATCCTCTGATCTGGAGATAAATAAAGATACCTTCCTCTGAAGGTTCTCAGTTCCTTAACCGAACTTCTGATTGACAGAAGATCAAAGTCAAGCGTTTCAGAGAAGGCTTCAAATTCTACGTAAGATTGCATAGATCAAAGTTAAAGTTACATGGGCGGCGATCAAGCTATTTATACTAATTCCCTTTAGGGCTGGTCTAAAGATAGAGTCACTGCTAGAAATATGTAAGATGAAATAGGTACAAATAAAAGTACCATAATGAAAGATTATGAGGTCAAATATACTGCAGGCGGTCATATTGAGGCTGAAATGAAAAGAACTGCAGGCGCAGTTATAATAAGACTGAAATGAAAACATATGAAATGAACAGAGACTGAGAGGTAAATATGGATAGATGGACATGAGTCAAATACGAGAGAATTTGACTTTGGAGTAAAATGGTCTGAAGAAGGTCTGGAATGAATAGAGACCAATAGAGGATTGGAATACGGGAGAATGCTAATCCTCGAAGAGGATCAGGTGGAATACCTCATCCCATAGGGCCTGGGGAATGTCAAGGTCGGGGAGGATGTCATCCCAGATGTCTTAGGAGAGACTGTCAACAACTGAGAGATCTGGTGAGGAGAGAGGAGAGAGAAAAGAAGGGGTATCTGTTATATTCATAACAGGTGTTGATGAGGTTGACAAAGAGGGAAGGTGGGAGTAGGATAACATCAGTGTTGTCATTGTCATCAGTGGGGAGAAGGTCAGGTCACCTGGACAAGGCATCAGGTCCAGCAAGGAGTTTTCCAGGGACATGGATCATTTTTAGATCGAAGTCAGAAAGATCAAGAGGCCATCGCACTTGTCTGCAATTCAAGACTTGAGGTTTGTGGAAGTAGGTGAGGTTCTTGTGGTCAGTAAAGACCTGAACCAGGAATGAAGATCCACAGAGGTAGTGTCTCCAGGATTTTAGAGTGCAGATGACAGCAAGGAGTTCTTTGTCATAGATGTCATAGTTTCATTCTGTGGAGGAGAATGATTGGGAGAGGTAGGAACAGGGATGCCAGTTGCCATTGGTGTTGGTTTGGAGAAGTATAGCTCCAGAAGCATATTTTGATGTGTCAGTGGCAACAGCAAAAGGGGTGGAGAGATTTGGGAGATAGAGGACTGGTTTGGTGAGAAAGAGGACCTTGAGGTCATCAAAAGCCTTCTAACAGAAAGGGGACCAGTTCCAAGTGAGGTTTTTCTTGGTTAGATCAATGAGGGGGCAGGCGATGGAGGAGTAATTGGAGATGAATTGTTGGTAGAAGTTGGCAAATCCAAGGAAAGAGCAGACATCTTTGATTTTAGTGGGGGTTGGCCAACTGGTGATTTCATTGAGTTTTACAGGGTTTATGGCAAGTTGTCCGGGTTTGGGTTTGACAATCATGCTAAGGTATTCAACTTCATCAGTTGCAAATTTGCACTTCTCCAGTTTTAAATGGAGGTTGAGTTTGGTCATCCGTTGGAGGACCCATTTGATTCTTTCAATGTGGGTTTGTTCATCAGGGAAGAAGATAAGGAGGTCATCTGAAATGACCCAACAACTATCTAAATTGTCTTGGGGACGCCGAGCTGTTACTATGACTATTCGAAGAAGAGAAGTGAGTGAGGTGTGACAAGTACCAAGATTCAAGGTAAAAGATGATCTTTGAGGACTAAAGCCTCTACTGAGTGGATCTCTTGTTGAAGGGGAAACTCCAAGAGAACTAGACTGGGGTTACCAGTGCTAGGACTCGAGGTTTATATAGCAAAACTATGTATGTACATGTTGTGGTCAGATCTACTGATCGTACATATGGATATTAAATACATGAGGTGAACATGTGTCTAACATGCTATAGAGTTGTGTAAAGCACTGCCTTACAATGGAAGAGAAGTTAAACATGTGCCAGACATGTGTAGCAGTAATGAAAGACATGCATCTAGTATGCTGTAGAAGTTGTGCACAGCACAGAGATGAAGAGGAAACAACATGAGGACGGGGGTGTGTCTAACACGAGTACAACATGTGTTGTAGATGTCTTGCATCATGGCATATAAGATTGATGATTGAGATGTCATCACATCTAGGGTTTAGAGTCAGGTGATACTAGTCACAAGACTAAGGGGGTGTCATGTGATATCAAATCATGTGATGAGGAAGTCATGTGATGCTAGGTCACGTGATGAGTGGCGCTCATGGCCTAACCAGCTGAAGGGAACTATCTTCAGTATAGAGATTAGATTCAATCTAATCATATCTGATAAGATAAGATAAGATAACTTGATCAAAGTTATCGTGTGCATGGATCAAGCTGTAACATGAACTGTGGGCCTCAATCTGAGATTAGTTGGTTGTGTAGACTGAATCGTTTGAAGACAAAGTCGAAAAAGAGTTTGGCTATTTCAGCTGAATCGATGGTTTTAGTACAAGGGGTGAGAATTACCCCCTTACTAAGGCCATGGTCGACCATGACCATGACTGAATCAAAGCCCCTGGCAGGGGGGAGATCGGTGATGAGATCCACAGACAGGTTCTGGAAGGGGCAGTTGCTTTGGATGGCAAGAGGGGTCACCGGGGGAATGGCAGGATGGGTCTGCACTTTGTTGGCTTGGCAGATGGCACACCCAGTGATGAACCAGTGGACAAAGGTGGAAAGGCCAGGCCACCAATAGTCCTTGGATAGGAGCACAACTGTGCACATATGCCCCCTGTGACCCCCTTCCAGGGAGGTGTGGGCAGTGAGCACCAATTCCTGGTGAGCATCACCTGGAACATATAACTGGCCTTTAAAATAAAGGCAGTTATCAATGTAGGCCCAATCAGTGGCAGAGGATCTCCCAAATAGGGGAATATCATTTTCCATGCCCTTCAGGGCATCCAAGACAAGCAGATCTTCTTCGGAGGAAGACCGGATCTTGTCGGCAAGAGTGATGTTGATGGCGCGGACTTGATGGGAAAAGGCATCATCAGGTGTTACAAGTGTCCTGGGGGGGCCTATTTTTCTTTCTCCAATGAGCTCGCCCGACCTATCAGTATCCACTCCGATACCTGATTCACTCTGGGACAATATTCTCCCAGACTTAGACATCCCACAGGAGATATGGGAAGATGTCTTCCATTTGACCCTCTTCAAGGACTAGTGGCATCCTTATCCCGCTCCCCTTTCACTTCCTTCACTGCGGACCTTTAAAACCCTCCTAAGTCAAATTCTCTCATATTTGACTCATGTCCAATTCTTCACTTATTCATTTCAGCCTCAGTTCATTTCTTTATTTCATTTCACCCAGATTAGTCGAGCTGCACCTGCAGCATTACTATTTCATATTTATCCTTGACGCAACACATCTCCTTCCTATTATGGTATGCAATGCAACACATCTTCATTTCCCTTTCCTCATATGTGATGCGACATGTCTTCATATTTCCTTTTATACTTTAGAGCAGAGATTCTATCTTTAACTGGCCCTAAAGGGGCTTAGTATAAATAGCTAGAATCGCCGCCCATGTAACTCTAACTTTGATCTATGCAATCTTACATAGAATTCGAAGCCTTCACTGTCAGAACCTGTGTCAGTGTTGTCAATCACCATCACCTAAACTAGATCTCGAACATCTGTCAATCAGAGTTCGATCTAGGCACTGAGAACCTTTCCCTGGAAGGTGTCTCCACTTTGTCCCTGATCAGAGGATCAGCTCGCAAGCCATTGCCCAATGTTCACTGTTGCCGCTGCCTATTGCCCAGAGGCCACACCTTGATAGAGGCCTTGCCCACAACCTCTCCATAGCTGACTACTCCTTGTATGCCTGGAGGGAGCCCGCTCATTGCCTTGTATCCAGTGTTATGACCGGTGTAACAAATAATGCATACGCAGAAGACTGAAGTCTTTGCTACAGGACAGGTCTCCCTCTGGAGACGACGGTGACCTTCTTGGTCTGCAAGCGGATCACCTGATCGGCGAGTGGTGTGCAACGGTTGTGGCGACCTCAGTTGGTGTACTGGACGCAAGGCAATGAGCAGGCTCCCTTCAGGCACACAAGGAGTAGTCGGCTATGGACAGGTCGTGGGCAAGGCCTGTATCCGGGTGCAGCCTCTGGGCAATAGGCGGCAGCAACGGCGAGTGTTGGGCAATGGCTCATGAGCTGATCCTCTGATCAGGGACAAAGTGGAGACACCTCCC
>QFEF01000542.1:0-20853 GCA_003316035.1 Neoboletus subvelutipes
GACTACTCCTTGTGTGCCTGGAGGGAGCCCGCTCATTGCCATTGCGAACAGCACACCAGCTGAGGTCGCCACAACTGTTGCACACCACTTGCCGATCAGGTGATCCACTTGCAGACCAAGAAGGTCACCGTCATCTTCAGAGGAAGACCTGTCTGTAGCACTCTTGACTTCAGTCATCTGCATATGTGTTATTTGTTACACCGGTCGTAACAGGTAGCGGGATCGATGTCATCCTCAGTGCAATTCCATGCGTGATGTCCGAGGGTGTTACACTTGCCGCAATGGGCGGAAGGGCAATGGTATTGGGAGTGACCAGGGGCGGCAACATTGCAGAAGGGGCATAGGTAGTGGGGGCAATTGGGGTGGATATGCCTGGGTTCGCGGCATTGGAAGCAGGTGATCCCTCTGAACTGTACATGTGCGGGAAACACTCGCAACAGGGCGTTACTGGGGTGAAATAGGAGACAGGAAGGACTGTCCATGGTGGTAGGGGAATGATCTGGGGTAATGGGCTCTGGAGGAGGTACTGCTATGTCGTTCTCGGGTATCCCGGGAAGGAGGTGACCTGGGGTATTTCCCATAGCGGCGGAGATATTAAGGTGGGGGAGACAGGAAGGATTGGTGGAGAAAAGGAAATTCCGCTGTCGGCGGAGTCTGGGGAAATGAGGAGAGGGTTCTGGAGATATGGGGAGGTTGTGATAATGGTCTCTCTGTCGGCTCGTTCTCTGGAGGATTCTGAACTAGAGTCATCAGACTCGTACTCCTCTGCCAGGGTGATGGTGGCCCATCCAAGGCGGCCGCTGTTCCTAGAGAAGTCCGCAAGGTGGAGGTTGTGGGAGAAGTACTCTGCCCGTTCATCAGCAGATAAGAGAAGGAGAACGGAGTAGAGGGCATTGGTGAGGATAGGGGTGGGGAGAAGGGAGATGATGCTGTCAAAGCCCTCCTCTTCGAGGAGGTCCAACATGAGGTTTCTGGTCTCGGTGAGGGTCTGTTGGAAGGCATTGACAGCAATGTCATTCTGGGTGGTGAGACGGGGGTTGTTGATGAAGACATGGGGACCTGTTGCACACCAGGTGGCCTTGGTGAAAAGGAACTGAAGGGCGGAGTAGAGTCAATATTGTCGACAGAGAAGGACAAGGGTGGTGTTGGCGATGAAGAGAGGGGTTCTCTCAAAGATGTCAGAAGCTTCTTTGTTTTCGAGAGCAGCGACATAAAGAGCATGGTGAGCAGCAGACAGGAGGCAATTGAGACGGATGCAGAGGGGACCAGTTCCATTGGCAAAAGTGTGGGACATGGGGTTTCTGGGAGAGAAGCGATCAGAGGGATTTTCGCTTTTTATACTCCTCCAGCAGTTCCTGAGTGTTGTCAAAATTTCTTTCAGGTTCCCAAGTATCTTCGGCATCAGAATAACCTTTCCAATGGATGAGGTACTGCCTCTGGTTATTGGTCCCACGGTGATTGGTTATTCATTCCATTTCGTATTCCTCTTCTCTGTCTATTAGCTCTGGCGGTGGTTTATTGAAATTGGGGCTGTGTTCAGGGGTTTCCCGGTACATCAACAATAGGGAAGCATGGAACACGTTATGGATCTTCCACTGTTTCAGGAGGGTGATCTGGAAGGCTACAGGGGATATTACTTCTGAGATCTTAAACGGCCCCAATCTTTTGGGCAAGAGTTTTCGAGAGATGTTCTTGGTTCGGATGTTCTTCAAATCCAACCAGACCTCATCTCCGACTTTCCATGGTTTAAACTTTGAATGAATCCTCTCTTTCATTCATAATTGAGTTAGGGCATGCACAGCTTCAGCTTCTTTTCGTGCATCCTCAAGATGGGAGAGCTGTTTTTCCAGCATGGGCAAGAAGGTGGTACCGAGAGGGGGGTATGATCTGGGTTCATATCCCATGATCAGAGCAAAAGGGGACTTCCCTGTAGACGAATGCACAGCAGCATTATGGGCAAATTTGGCGGTGGTAAGATGTTCTAGCCATTGTTCAGGTTTTCCTTGGCAGAATATTCGGAGGTAGGTTTCCAACTCTTGATTGTATCTTTCGGTTTCTCTGTCAGATTGAGGGTGATAGGCGGTGGACAGAGATATGTCATAGTCCAGTAATCGAGCAAGTTCCCTTGCAAACGCAGAGGCAAACTGAGGTCCCCTATCCGAGATCAATCTGTCATGTAAACCAAATCTTTTGAAAACATTTTCATAGAAGAGTTGGGCAATTCCTGCCGAATCAATGGTTTTTGTGCAAGGAGCGAGAATTACCCCCTTACTAAGGCCATGGTTGACCACGACCATTATAGAATCAAAGCCCTGCACTGGGGGAAGGTCTGTAATCAGGTCCACCAACAGGTGGGAAAAAGGACGGGACATCTGGACCACAAGGGGCATAAGGGGTGGGATAGTGGGATGGGTTTGTACTTTATTGGCCTGGCAGACGGCACAGCCAGCCACAAACCGACGGACAAAGGCAGACATGCCTGGCCACCAATAATCTTTAGACAGTAGCACAACCATGTGCATGTGGCCACCATGGCCTCCTTCGAGTGAGGTATGTGCTTCAAGCACGAGTTCTTGGCGGGCATTGCCAGGGATATGCATACGACCCTTAAAATAGAGCTTCCCATCTAGGAAAGTCCAATCAGCAGGGGAGAATCGTCCAAATAATGGTATATCATTTTCCATGCCCTTCAGGGCATCAATAACAAGGGGGTCCTCCTCTGAGGACTGACGGATTCGATCAGCTAGCATGAGATCGAGAGTCCGGACTTGGTGGGCGAAGGCATCATTGGGCAACAATTGGACATCAGCATTGTCTGCGGTAGTGTCAACAGCATCACATCGAGACAGGGCATCTGCTGGTCCCATCTGGGATCCAGGCAGGGCAGTGTAGGCAAGGTCAAAATCCTGCAAAAATAACAGCCACCTGGCTTGGTGATGGGAGAGCTTCCGAGGTTGCTTAAAATAGGTAAGGTTCTTATGATCCGTAAGAACTGTTACAGGACAGGCGGAACCTAACAGGTATTGGCACCATTCTTCTAATCCTTGGATCACGGCAAGCAATTCCTGGTTGAAAATGTCATAATTGTGCTCAGCAGGGGCGAAAGTCTGGGAGAGATAGCCACACGGCTTATAGTCTCCATTGGGATCACATTGCATGAGGACACCACCTGATGCAGTTAATGACGCATCGGTTATGATGGTAAACAGGTGATCGGGGTCAGGGAAAGCTAGGACAGGTTGACAGGTGAAGGCATCCTGTAATAGTTGGAATCCGGTTTGATGTTTGTTGGTCCATTCCCAGGTCTGGTTCTTCTTGGTCAGATCCAAAAGGGGTCAGGCGAGCTCTGAGAAGGAGGGGATGAACTTCCTGTAGAAGTTGCAAAACCCTAGGAAGGAGTGGACATTTTTAACGTTTACCGGGGGGATCCATTCTTGGATGGCCTTCAACTTGGTTGGGTCCATCTGGACGCCTTCCTTGCTAACAATCATTCCGAGGTATTCAACAGACAGGGCGGCGAACGTGCATTTGTCCAGCTTAAGGTATATCTCGTGTTCTTGGAACCATTGGAGGACTTTCCTAGTCCGGTCCTCGTGAGAGTCATGGTCAGAGGAGTGGATTAGGAGGTCGTCCATATATATGATTAACCATTCTTCAGTGATGAAATTGCCGAAGAGGTCATCCATGAACGCTTGGAAGGTTGCTGGGGAGTTGCACATGCCGAAAAACATAACAGCTGGTTCGAATAACCCAAACGGGGTGAGGAATGTGGCTTTCCACCAATCTTCTGGCTTGATGAGGACATTATTGTATCCCCACCGTACATCGAACTTCGTGAAGATGGAGGATCCTTTCAGTCAATCTATTAGATTGGAAATGAGGGGGAGGGGGTACGCGTTCTTGATAGTGTGGAGGTTAAGGTACCGATAGTCCTGGCATGGCCTCAACTTCCTGTCTTTCTTCTGTATGAAGAAGAAAGGGGAAGCTTGGGGGGACTTTGATGGGGTAATCTTCCCAGTAGCTAGGTGTTCATTGATGAACTCTTTGCATGCTGTCATCTCAGCTGGGTTGAGCGGGTAGGCCTTAGCTTGTTTTGGTATAAATGAGTCCTTTAGCTCGATGGCATGGTCATAGGGTCGAGAGGGGGGAAGTTTCGTGGTATCCTTCTTATTAAACACTCCTTTGTACTCTTGGTAGGCTTTCAGCAATTCTACCTTCTTGGTTCCCTCGGCCTGGGCGATCATGGTAGAAAGGGTAGTTCATTGAAGAACGTTCTTCGGAATAACTCCCTTCTCTTGTTTCAGGAACTGGACATGGTCTGGGATCATCCACCTTCTATACTGGTCATAGAGGTCACTCTCTATGTTCTCGTTCTCCTGACAACCCAGGAAACATAACAGATACCTCTGAACAGTATCTTCTATGTTGGTTGATTTATAGTTGGCCGGAGTCATGACAACCTTGCCGTTCCACCAATCTATCTCAGGGTTCATAGTTTGGAGCCATGGCAGGCCCAGGATGACATCATCCTTTCCACAGTTGAGGATGAGCAGCTCGCATTGCTCTCGTACTCCTTGGAGATCAATGACCACCATGGTCTTCTCCTTTATTGTTCCGGATTGGTTTGGCGTCCCATCTACGTTCCATGCGGTAATAGGAATGTTCAGTTCTTTGGTCAGCAGTTTCAGTCGGGTGACTGCCTCTTTGCTTATAAAGCATCCGGTTGCTCCGCTATCTAGGAGAGCGTTCACGCCAATGATTTGCCCCTTTTGTTTCCAGATCGAGAGGGGAAGACGAATAGAATTAGACTTTGATCCAGAAATAAATATGGAGGCGATATTTATGGAAGGTAGTGACGTTGGTACACCCCTTCCTTCTAAAAAGATGTATTGAACTCTTCATTGAGTTCTTCGGCTGAGAGGACTTTGACCTCCTCGGTTACAAGCGGATCTCCATTTTCATCACAAGTGGGGTCATAGATAGACTTCAAGGTACGAAGGACTTGATCGCGGTCTTGACTTCCTTCAATACCCCTGAGGAACGCATCCAGAGGGTCTTTGGTGGCAGTGGTGGCAATGGACGGGGTGGGGGAACTGGTCGGGATGGCCCAGGTGAGATGGTTGATCAACTGAGTCGTCATGCTAGCAGGAGTGTAGCCAGAGTGGTTCTGAGTTGTGCAACCAGTCTTCTTGCAAATGAAGCATCTCTGCTTGCGAAGACACTTGGCTCGTTTTGCTGGGGTGATCGTAAGACGATCAACATCCATAGCATTGGGATTCCTGTGGCTACTATTGTTTCCACCAAAAGGATACCTGTGGTCCTCTTCTAAGGTTTCAGATTCTCCTGAGCCCTCCTTTGATCTCGGAGGCTTTGGAGTAGATCTCTTCCATACTCTTGGTGTTTTTGAGTATACTGGACAGAGTGAGCTGGGTGGCAATGGGGATGGAGAGCCCTCTGAGGAACCATTCAGAGAGGGCGGCGATGTCAGATATTCCAGTTCTGACAGCAAGCATGGAGAAGATGGAGACATATTTCTCAAAGCCAGAATTGTCTCTTGCATCTTGGACAAGATTTGCAATCTTGATTCTTGCGGAAGCGGCAGTATCATAGGGGGAAAAGGTGGTATGGAAAGCTTTGGTAACTTCTTCAAACTTTGGTTCTCCCTTGGTGAGCGTATTATCATTGAGCTTGGTAAGCCAAGCCTCAGAGAAGGACTTCCCTCTTCCCTTGGACATGCGGTTGAGGAAGATGAGGGACTTGGCATGATCGTTGTACTTTTCCTCGTGGAGAGAGAAGTATCCCTGCATGGCAAGGTACCATCTGTGAGCGTCATCTGGTTCTTCCGAGAATTCTTCAGGGAGAGCGGCTTTGATTTCACCCATCCCGACCTGATCTTCATCGTCAGAATTGTCACTTTCGGGGTCAGGGTCTTCCGGGTCAGGGTCTTGGCAATAGGGGTCTTGTTCGCTAAGTAGAACGTTCCTTCCAAGGGTGTGGGAGTAGTATCCAGCAGCTGGTTCTGGCTGGTCTACTTGGATAGGTTCTGGTTCTGAGGGTAGCAGTAGGGAATGTTCAGCCAATGGGGTCTGACTTTGGGAAGGATGGTCTGAGGAAGTGGTTTGGACGATGGAAGGGAGTGGAGATGGAGTACTCTGAGATGTTCCTCCGATTCTTCTGAAAGTGGAAGAGGTAGGTGGTACAGTGGCAAATGATCCTGGGGGATTTCTCTGATTCTCCTCGTCGGACAGTTCTCTGAGTAGGCTCTGTAAATTTATACGTCTTGTAGCGGCAGCTTTTTGACTACCTTCGGGCAGTCAACTGTTATCAAGAGTGGGTTCTGGGGCATGGCAGCTCCGCAGGCAAAGAAAAACTTTGATCATTTGTTATGACCGGTGTAACAAATTACGCATATGCAGAAGACTGAGGTCTTTGCTTACGGGACAAGTCTACCTCTGTAGACATGGGCGACCTTCTTGGTCTGCAAGTGGATCACCTGATCGGCGAGCAGTGTGCAATAGTTGTGGCAACCTCAGCTGGGATGCTGTTCGCAAGGCAATGAGTGGGCTCCCTCCAGGCACACAAGGAGTAGTCGGCTATGGACAGGGTGTGGACAAGGCCTGTATCTGGGCATGGCCTCTGGGCAATAGGCGGCTGGGCATGGCGAGTGTTGGGCAATGACTTGCGAACTGATCCTCTGATCAGGGACAAAGTGGTGACACCTCCCTATAGAAGGTTCACAGTTCCTAGATCAAACTCTGATTGACAGACGTTCGAGATCTAGATTGTTGACAAAGTGAAACACTGGTTTCAATGATTAACAATGCTGGCACAGGCGCTGACAGTGAAGGCTTTGAATTCTACGTAAGATTGCATAGATCAAAGTTAGAGTTACATGGGCAGCGATTCTAGCTATTTATACTAAGCCCCTTTAGGGCTGGTTTGAGATAGAATCTCCACTCTAAAGTATAAAAAGGAAATGACGCATCGCGTCACGTATGATACTAAAGGATAAATGAAGATGTGTCATGTTGCATAAGATATAAAAGGAAAGATGCGAGTCGCATCATGTGAGATATAAAAGGAAAAGACACGTCGCATACCAGAAGAAGAAAGACACATCTTGGTTAAATATAAAATGTGATACTGCGGGCACAGCTCGACTAATCTGGAAGAGATGGAATAAACAAAATGAACTGAGGCCGGAATGAGTCATGATAATGTGGAGCATGAGTCATATACAAGAGAATATGACTTAGGAGTTTAATAGGTCTGCAGTTAGAAGTGAAACAGGTCTGAGCGAAGCCTAGTCCTCGAAGAGCGCAGAGTGAAAGTATTCCTCCCATATGTCCTGGGGGATGTCCAGGTCCGGTAAGATGTCGTCCCAGAGGGACTCAGGTATCGGAGCAGATACCGACAAGTCTGGTGAGCTCATGGGCAAGAGAAAAATGGTACCCCCTAGTACACTTGTAACAAGGAGTAGTCGGCTATGGACAGGTTGTGGGCAAGGCCTGTATCTGCGTGTGGCCTCTGGGCAATAGGTGGCAGTGATGGCAAGTGTTGGGCACTGGCTTGCGGACTGATCCTCTGATCAGGGACAAAGTGGAGACACCTTCCTAGGACAGGTTCTCAGTGCCTTGATCGAACTCTGATTGACAGACGTTCGAGATCAAGATTGGTAATGACGATGAAACACTGGTTTCAGTGAAGGACTTCAAATTCCATGTAAGATTGCATAGATCAAAGTTAGAGTTACCTGGGTGGTGATTCTAGGTATTTATACTAAACCCCTTTAGGGCTGGCTAAAGATAGAATCTCCACTCTAATGTCTAGATAGGATAAATGAAACGCATCGCATTGCATATGAAGAAAAGAAATGAAGACGCGTCATGTCACATGAGCCATAAAAGGAAGAGACACGTCACGTATTGAAAGAGGAAAGAAACGCATCGTGTCGAATATGAAATAGGATGCTGCAGGCGCAGCTCAACTAAATAGGAAGAAGTGAATCTGGAGATGAACTGAGGCCGAAATGAATCAGGAAGAAATAGACATGAGTCATATGTAAGAGAATATGACTTAGGAGGTATTGGTCCACAGTGGAATAGGAAATAGGTCTGCAAGGAGTCAGCTGTCAAAGAGAGCTGAATGGAAGAAGTTGTCCCACAGCTCCTGAGGAATGTCGAGGTTGGGAAGGATGTCATTCCAGAGTGAGTCGGGTATAGGGGCGGACACAGATAGGTCAGGTGAGCTCATTTGGGAAAGGAAAATAGTCCCCCCTAGTACACTTGTAATATTACCCCCTTTGCAACATTGAGCCACCGGATCAATTATATCTGTCTCCTTCATTGATGTCATGGTTGGTGAGATCCCAGGTAGAGGGATCGATGTCATCCTCAGTGCAATTCCAAGCTCGGTGTCCGAGGGTGTTACACTTGCCACAGTGGATGGAGGGGCAACAGTATTGGGAATGACCAGGGGTGGTGACATTGCAGAAGGGACACATGTAATGGGGGCAGTTTGGTCGGATATGTCCAGGCTCGTGACATTGGAAACAGGTAACCCTGCCAAATTGTACATGTGGGGGAAACACTCTTGACAAGGTGTTATTGGAGTGAAATATGGGATGGGGAGGACTGTCCATGGTGGTAGGGGAACTATCTGGGGTAATGGGCTCAGAAGTAGGGCATGCTGAGGATTCCTCGGGTATCCCAGGGAGGAGGGGTCTAGGGGTGGGATCATTGGCGGATACATTAAGGTGGGGGAGGTGGGGTAACCCAGCAGAGAAAAGGAAATTCTGCTGTCTATGGAGGCAGGGGAATGTGGGAGAGGGGTCAGGAGATATGGGGGAGGTTGCCATGATGGTATCATTGGCTCAATCTCTGGAAGAGTCAGAACTAGATTCATCAGACTCGTACTCCTCTGCCTCAACCTGGATGGTGGCCCATCTGAGACAGCCACTGTTTCAGGAGAAGTCAGCAGGATGGAGGTTAGGGGAGAAGTACTCTGCCCATTCATCGGCGGACAGGAGAAGGAGAATGGGATAGAGGGCATTGGTGAGGATGGGGTTGGAGAGGAGAGAGACAATACTGTCAAAGCCCTCCTCTTCAAGGAGGTCCAATGTGAGGTTTCTGGCTTTGGTGAGGGTCTGTTGGAAGGCATTGACGGCAACGTCATCCTGGGCTGTGAGACAGGGGTTGTTGATGAAGACATGTGGACCTGATGAGCACCGGGTGGCCCTGGTGAAAAGGGACTGAAGGACGGTGTAGACTCGGTACTGTCTAACAAGGAGAACGAGAGTGGTGTTGGCAGTGAAGAGGGGGGTCCTCTCAAAGATGTTAGAAGCATCTTTGTTTTTGAGAGCAGCAACATAGAGGGTGTGGTGGGCAATAGAAGGGAGGCGGTTGAGATGAGTACAAAGGGGACCGGTTCTGTTGGTGAAGGTGTGGGACATGGAGGTTCTGGGAGAAAGGGGATCAGAGGGATTTCCTCTTTTTATATTCCTCCAGCAGTTCCCAAGCATTGTCAAAATTTCTTTCAGGTTCCCAAGTATCTTTGGCATCGGAGTACCCTTTCCAATGTACCAGGTACTGCCTCCAGTTATTGATTCCACAATGATTGGTTATTCGTTCCATTTCGTATTCCTCTTCTCCATCTATTAGCTCCAGTGGTGGCTTATTGAAATTCGGGCTGTGTTCGGGATTTCCTGATATGACAGCAGAAGGGAGGTGTGGAACACATTATGGATCTTCCATTGTTTTGGAAAGGAAATGTGAAAGGTGACTGGGAAGACTACTTTTGAAACTTTGAATGGCCCTAACCATTTGGGTGATAGTTTCTGGGAAGCGTTCTTTGTGTGAATGTTTTTGGTATCCAGCCAGACTTCATCTCCCACTTTCCATGGTTTAAATTTGGAGTGGATTCTCTCCTTTATTCGTAATTGGGCTAGGGCATGTGCAGCTTCAGCTTCTTTACATGCATCCTCAAGATGGGAGAGCCGTTTTTCTAGTGTGGGGAGGAAGGTAGTTCCTAATGGGGGGTATGACTGGGGTTTATATCCCATTATTGGGGAGAAAGGGAATTTTCTGGTCGACGAGTGTGTGGCGGCATTGTGGGCAAACTCGGCAGCAGTAAGGTGTTCTAGCCACTGCTCTGGCTTTCCCTGGCAGAATATTCTGAGGTAGGTCTCCAGCTCCTGGTTGTATCATTCAGTTTCCCCATCAGACTGAGGATGGTAGGTGGTGGATAGGAAAATGTCATAGTTCAAGATCCTGGCCAGTTCTCTAGTGAAGGCAGAGGCAAATTGAGGTCCACGGTCCGAGATTAATTTGTCATGTAATCTGAACCGTTTGAAGACATTTTCATAAAAGAGTTTGGCTATCCTTGCCGAATCAATGGTTTTCGTACATGGAGTGAGAATTACCCCCTTACTAAGGCCATGGTCAACCACAACCATAATAGAATTGAGGCTCCCAACAGGGGGAAGGTCAGTGATTGAATCAACAGACAGGTGGGCAAATGGCTGAGATGTCTGGATGGATAGGGGCATAAGGGGAGGTACAGTGGGGTGGGTTTGGACTTTGTTGGCTTGGCAGACAGCACAGCCAGCAACAAATCGGTGCACGAAGGTGGACATACCGGGCCACCAGTAATCTTTGGAAAGGAGCACAACTGTGTGCATGTGGCCACTGTGGCCTCCTTCAAGTGAGGTGTGTGCTTCTAGCACTAATTCTTGGTGGGCATTGCCCGGGACATATAAGCGGCCTTTATAGTACAGCTTCCCATCCAGGTAGGTCCAGTCGTCAGGGGAAGAGTGTCCAAATAGGGGAATATCATTTTCCATGCCCTTCAGGGCATCAAGAACAAGGAGATCTTTGGCGGAGGACTGACAGATTTGATCAGCCAGGGTGAGGTCAATGGTACAGACTTGGTGGGTAAAGGCATCATCAGGCAGTATCTGGACATCAGCATTGTCCTGGGTTGTGCCAACAGCATCACGTCGAGACAGAGCATCAGCTGGTCCCATCTGAGATCCAGATAGGGCAGTATAGGCAAGATCAAAATCCTGCAAAAAGAGAAGCCACCTGGCTTGGCAATGGGAGAGTTTCCGAGGTTGCTTAAAATAGGTAAGGTTCTTATGATCCGTGAGAACAGTTACTGGAAAGGCTGATCCTAGAAGGTATTGGTGCCACTCTTCTAATCCTTAGATCACGGCAAGGAGTTCCTGATCGAAAATATTGTAATTGTGCTCAGCAGGCGCAAACGTCTGGGAGAGATAACCACACAGTTTCATATCCCTGTTATAGTCATGTTGCATCAGGACACCACTGGATGCTGTTAAGGACGCATTGGTCATGATGGTGAAAGGTTGATTAGGGTCTGGGAAGGCTAGCATGGGGCCTCGAGTGAAAGCATCACAGAGGAGTTGGAATCCTGTCTGGTGTTTGTCCATCCATTCCCAAGGTTGGTTCTTTTTGATGAGGTCGAGTAGGGGTCTAGCAAGTTCAGAAAATGAGGGGATGAACTTGCGGTAAAAGTTACAGAACCCTAGGAAGGACTGGATGTCTTTAACATTTACAGGGGGAGTCCACTCTTGAATGGCTTTCAACTTGGCTGGGTCCATCTGGACTCTGTCCTTACTGACAATCATTCCGAGGTATTTGACAGAGGGCATGGCAAATGTGCACTTTTCCAGTTTAAGGTACATTTCGTTGTCTTGGAAGCATTGGAGGACCTTTCTGATATGATCTTCATGGGCAACAGGATTGGAGGAATGGATGAGGAGATCATCCATGTAGATGATCAGCCATCCTTCAGCAATATAGTCTGTAAAGA
Organism: Neoboletus subvelutipes; assembly: GCA_003316035.1. Lineage (NCBI taxonomy): Eukaryota > Fungi > Basidiomycota > Agaricomycetes > Boletales > Boletaceae > Neoboletus > Neoboletus subvelutipes. Next base: position 11,833 of record QFEF01000542.1, read on the forward strand.
GGTCGTCCATAAATGCTTGGAAGGTTGCTGGGGAGTTACACATTCTGAAAAACATAACGGCTGGTTCAAATAGCCCGAATGGGGTAAGGAAGGCAGCCTTCCACCTATCTTCCGGTTTTATGAGGACATTGTTATATCCCCATCGAACATCAAATTTTGTGAAGATGGAGGACCCCTTTAATCGATCGATCAGATCAGAGATCAGGGGCAGTGGGTAAGCGTTCTTGATCATATGTGTATTGAGATACCAGTAGTCCTGACATGGCCTCAACTTGCCATCCTTCTTTTGTACAAAGAAGAAGGGGGAAGCTTGAGGGGACTTAGAAGATGTTATCTTCCCTGTTGCTAGGTGTTCATCTACAAACTCTTTACACATGGTCATCTCAGCAGGATTCAATGGGTAGGCTTTTGCTCACTTAGGTATGAAGGAATCCTTTAGTTCAATGGTGTGGTCATAAGCTCTAGAGGGGGGAAGTTTCGCAGTATCCTTCTTCTCGAATACACCCTTGTAGTCTTGATATGCTTTTGGCAGTTTCACTTTCTTTATTCCTTTGGCTTGGGCAATAGTGGTTGACAGGGTGGTCCACCGGAGGATGTACCTCGGTGTGTTTCCTTTGTGGTGCCTGTTACAACCGGTGTAACAAATAACGCATACACAGAAGACTGAGGTCTTTGCTTACGGGACAAGTCTACCTCTGTAGACAATGGTGACCTTCTTGGTCTGCAAGCGGATCACCTGATCGGCGAGCGGTGAAACAACCTCAAATGGTCTATGACCCTAGGTTGCACCTGAACACTTAGACTGGTGTGAAGGAGAGAAAACTAACTAACTGAGTGGAACTCCTGAGAGGAAGATATTCCCAAGAGAACTAGACTGGGGATTACCTGTCGTAGTCTCTGGGTTTATATATGCAAACTACTATTTGTACATGTGTATGATGGATCTACCGATGAGTAGCGGTGATTAAATACATGAGGTGTAACATGCATCAAGCATGAGGAACGGAGATTAAATGAGTGAGGACACAGCATGCTGTGGTGGAATGGAAGAGAAGCATGACCATGAGAAGTCATTAGTATATATATGGATATATTAAGGTACGAAAGAGTTCTTGACATCAAGTCTAGACTCTGTGAGAGAAGTGCGTCCATGAGCGCGAGTGAACCAGCTGAGAGAGAACTAGCTTCAGTCTAGTGGTCACGTGATCTAGTCACGTGATGCGATAAGATAAGATAAGAAAAGAAAAGAAAAATGACTAAGTCCCTTGAATGACCTGTGAAGGTTTGGGACCGTAACAAGCGGTGTGCAATGGTTGTGGCAACCTCAGCTGGTATGCTGTTCGCAAGGAAATGAGCAGGCTTCCTCCAGGCACACAAGGAGTAGTCGGCTATGGACAGGTCGTGGACAAGGCCTGTATCTGGGTGCAGCCTCTGGGCAATAGGTGGCGGCGATGGCGAGTGTTGGGCAATGGCTCATGAGCTGATCTTCTGATCAGGGATGAAGTGGAGACACCTCCCTATAGAAGGTTCTCAGTGCCTTGATTGAACTCTGATTGACAGACATTCAAGATCAAGATAGACAACGAGATGAAACACTGGTTTCAACGATTAATGACGCTGGCACAGGCACTGACAGTGAAGGCTTCAAATTCTATGTAAGATTGTGTAGATCAAAGTTAAGGTTACATGGGCGGCAATTCTAGCTATTTATACTAAGCCCCTTTTAGGGCTGGTTAGAGATAGAATGTCCACTCTAAAGTATAAAAGGAAATGACATGTCGTGTCACATATGATATGAAAGGTTAAATGAAGATGTGTCGCGTCACGTAAGATATAAAAGGAAGGACGCATGTCGCGTCGCATGAGATATAAAAGAAAAGATGTGTCATGTACCCAAAGTAGAAAGATGTGTCTTGTTAAATATGAAATGTGATACTGCAGATGCAGCTTGACTAATCTGGATAAGATGAAATAGGCAAAATGAACTGAGGCCAGAGTGAGTCATGATAGAAAGGAACACAAGTCATATATGAGAGAATATGACTTAGGAGTTTAGAAGGTCTGCAGTTAGAAATGAAATGGGTCCAAGCGAAGCCTAGTCCTCAAAGAGTGCAGAGTGGAAGTACTCCTCCCATATCTCCTGGGGGATGTCCAGGTCTGGTAGAATGTCTTCCCAGAGGGACTCAGGTATCGGAGCTGATACTGACAAGTCTGGTGAACTCATAGGAGAGAGAAAAATGGTAGCCCCTAGGACACTTGTAACATTACCCTCCTCGTCCTTGTAAGGTTGAGCCACTGGCTCAATTATCCCTATCTCCCTCGTTAATGTTGTGGTCAGTGAGATTCCAGGTAGAGGGATCGATGTCATCTTCAGTGCAATTCCAAGCTCGATGTCCGAGAGTGTTACACTTGCCACAGCAGGCAGAGGGACAATGGTATTGGGAATGACCGGGGGCAGTGACATTGCAGAAGGGACACATGTAATGGGGGCAGTTTGGTCGGATATGTCCGGGTTCGTGACATTGGAAACAGGTGATCCCGCCAAATTGTACATGTGGGGGAAACACTCTTGACAAGGTGTTATTGGAGTGAAATATGGGATGGGGAGGGCCGTCCATGGCGGTAGGGGAACTATCTGGGGTAATGGGCTCAGGAGTAAGGCGTGCTGGGGATTCCTTGGGTATCCCAGGGAGGAGGGGTCTAGGGGTGGGATCATTGGCGGGTATATTAAGGTGGGGAAGGTGTGGTAACCCAGCAGAGAAAAGGAAATTCTGCTGTCTACGGAGGCGGGGGAATGAGGGGGAAGGTTCTGGGGATACAGGGGAGGTTGCCGCGACAGTATCGTCGACTTGATCTCTGGAGGAGTTGGAACTAGATCCATTGGACTCGGACTTCTCTGCCTCAACCTGGATGGCAGCCCATCTGAGACGTCTGCTGTTATGGGAGAAATCAGTGGGATGGAGGTTAGGGAAGAAGTATTCTGCCCATTCATCAGTGGACAGGAGAAGGAGAATGGGATAGAGGGCATTGGCGAGGATGGGGTTGGAGAGGAGAGAGACAATACTGTCAAAGCCCTCCTCTTCAAGGAGGTCCAACATGAGGTTTTGGGCCTCAGTGAGGGTCTGTTGGAAGGCATTGACAGCAATGTCATCCTAAGCTGTGAGATGGGGGTTGTTGATGAAGACATGTGGACCTGACGAGCACCAGGTGGCCCTGGTGAAAAGGGACTGAAGGACAGTGTAGACTTGGTACTGTCTAACAAGGAGGACAAGGGTGGTGTTGGCAGTGAAGAGGGGGGTCCTCTCGAAGATGTTAGAAGCATCTTTGTTTTCAAGAGCAGTGACATAGAGGGCATGGTGTGCAATAGAAGGAAGGCGATTGAGGTGAGTACAAAGGGGACCAGTTCTGTTGGCGAAAGTGTGGGACATGGGGGTTCTGAGAGAGGAGCGATCAGAGGGATCTTCGCTTCTTATACTCTTTGAGTAGTTCCTGAGCATTGTCAAAATTTCTTTCTGGTTCCCAAGTATCTTCAGCATTGGTTCCATGATGGTTGGTTATTCATTCCATTTTGTATTCCTCTTCTCCGTCTATTAACTCCAGTGGTGGCTTATTGAAATTGGGTCTGTGTTCAGGGGTCTCCCTGTATGTCAACAGTAGGGAGGCGTGGAACACATCATGAATCTTCCACTGTTTCGGAAGGGTGATTCAGAAGGCTACCGGGGATATTACTTCTGAGACTTTGAATGGTCCCAATCTTTTGGATGAGAGTTTTCGGGAGATGTTCTTGGTTTGAATGTTCTTTGAATCTAACCAGACCTCATCTCCAACTTTCCATGGTTTAAACTTTGAATGAATTCTCTCTTTCATTTGTAGTTGGGTTAGGGCATGCACAGCTTCAGCTTCTTTTCGTGCATTCTCAAGATGGGAGAGCCGTTTTTCCAGTGCAGGCAGGAAGGTAGTTCCAAGGGGGGGATATGATCTGGGTTCATATCCCATGATCAGGGCAAAAGGGGACTTCCCTGTAGATGAATGCATGGCGGCATTATGGGCAAATTCGGCGGCAACAAGATGTTCTGACCATTGTTCAGGTTTTCCTTGGTAGAATATCTGGAGGTAAGTCTCCAACTCTTGATTGTATCTTTCGGTTTCTCCATCGGATTGAGGGTGGTAGGCAGTGGACAGGGATATATTGTAGTCCAATAACTGGGCAAGTTCCCTTGTGAATGCAGAGGTGAACTGAGGTCCCCTATCTGAGATCAATCTATTGTGTAAACTGAATCTTTTGAAAACGTTTTTGTAAAAGAGTTGAGCAATTCCTGCCAAATCGACGGTTTTTGCACAAGGAGCAAGAATTACCCCCTTACTAAGGCCATGGTCGACCACGACCATTATTGAATCAAAACCCTGCACCGGGGGGAGGTCCATAATCAAATCTACTGATAGGTGGGAAAAGGGGCAGGAAGTCTGGACCGCAAGGGGCATAAGGGGTGGGACAGTGGGGTGGGTTTGTACTTTATTGGCCTGGCAGATGGCGCAGCCAGCCACAAACCAACGGACAAAGGCTAACATGCCTGGCCACCAGTAATCTTTTGATAGGAGTGCAATGGTGCGCATGTGGCCACCGTGGCCTCCTTCCAGTGAGGTGTGGGCTTTGAGCACGAGTTCTTGTTGGGCATCACCGGGGATATACATACAGCCCTTGAAATAGAGCTTCCCATCTAGGAAAGTCCAGTCGGCAGGGGAGGACTGTCCAAACAAAGGTATATCATTCTCCATGCCCTTCAGGGCATCAATAACAAGGGGGTCCTCCTCTGAGGATTGACGGATGCGATCAGCCAGTGTGAGATCGAGAGTCCGAACTTGGTGGGCAAAGGCATCAGTGGGCAACAATTGGACATTGGCATTGTCCATGGTAGTGTCGACGGTGTCACGTCAAGACAAGGCATCAGCTGGTCCCATCTGGGATCCAGGCAGGGCAGTGTAGGCAAGGTCAAAATCCTGCAAAAATAACAGCCACCTGGCTTGGCGACAGGATAACTTCCAAGGTTGCTTAAAATAGGTAAGGTTCTTATGATCCGTAAGAACCATTACAGGAAAGGCGGATCCTAACAGGTATTGGCGCCATTCTTCTAATCCTCGGATTATGGCAAGTAATTCCTGGTTGAAAATGTCATAATTGTGCTCAGCAGGGGCGAAGGTCTGGGAGAGATAGCCACACAGCTTATAGTCTCCGTTGGGGTCTCATTGCATTAGGACACTGCCTGATGCAGTTAACGATGCATTGGTCATGATGGTAAAGGGGTGATCGGGGTTAGGGAAAGCTAGGACAGGTTGACAGGTGAAGGCATCCTGCAATAATTGGAACCCAGTCTGATGCTTATCAGTCCATTCCCAGGTCTGGTTCTTCTTGGTCAGATCCAGAAGGGGTTGGGTGAGCTCCGAGAAGGAGGGGATGAACTTTCTGTAGAAGTTGCAGAACCCGAGGAAGGAGCGGACATCTTTAATGTTTACTGGGGGGGTCCATTCTTGGGTGGCCTTCAGCTTGGCTGGGTCCATCTGGACACCTTCCTTACTGACAATCATTCTGAGGTATTCGACAGATGGGGCAGCGAATGTGCACTTTTCCAGTTTGAGATACATCTCATGCTCTTGGAATTGTTGGAGGACCTTCCTTGTCCAGTCCTCATGGGAGTTATGGTTGGAGGAGTGGATCAATAGGTCGTCCATATATATGATTAACCATCCTTCAGTGATGAAATCGCTGAAGAGGTCATCCATGAACGCTTGGAAGGTTGCTGGGGAGTTACACATGCCAAAAAACATTACTGCTGGTTTGAATAGCCCGAATGGGGTGAGGAATGCAGCTTTCCACCAATCTTCTGGTTTGATGAGGACATTATTATATCCCCACCATACATCGAACTTTGTGAAGATGGAGGATCCTTTCAGTCAATCTATCAGATCGGAAATGAGGGGAAGGGGGTACACATTCTTGATGGTGTGGAGGTTAAGATACCGATAATCCTGGCACAGCCTCAGCTTTCTGTCTTTCTTCTGTATGAAGAAGAAAGGGGAAGCTTGAGGGGATTTCGACGGGATAATCTTCCCTGTGGCTAGGTGTTCGTCAATGAAATCTTTGCATGCCATCATCTCTGCTGGGTTGAGCAGATAGGCTTTAGCTCGTTTCAGTATGAACAAGTCCTTTAGCTCGATGGCATGGTCATAGGGTCAGGAGGGGGGAAGTTTCATGGTATCTTTCTTATCAAATACTCCTTTGTACACTTGGTAGGCTTTTGGTAGCTCTACCTTCTTGGTTCCCTCGGCTTGGGTGATCGTGGTAGAAAGGGTAGTTCATTGAAGAACATTCTTCGGAATTACTCCCTTTTCTTGCTTCAGGAATTGGACACGGTCCAGAATCGTCCATCTTCTATACTGGTCATAGAGGTCACTTTCTATGTTCTCGTTTTCTTGATGACCCAAGAAACGTAACAGATACCTCTGAACGGTATCTTCAGTGTTTGTCAATTTATAGTTGGCCAGAGTAATGACAACCTTGCCGTTCCGCCAATCTATTTCAGGGTTCATAGTTTGGAGCCATGGCAGGCCCAGGATGACATCATCCTTTCCACAGTTGAGGATGAGCAGCTCGCATTGCTCTCGTACTCCTTGGAGATCAATGACCACCGTGGTCTTCTCCTTGATAGTTCTGGATTGGTTTGGCGTCCCATCTACATTCCATGCAGCAATAGGAACGTCCAGTGTTTTGGTTGGCAGTTTCAGTCGGGTGACTACCTCTTTTGCTATAAAGCATCCTGTTGCTCCACTATCCAATAGAGCATTCACACCAACAATTTGCCCGTTTTGTTTCCAGATCAAGAGAGGAAGATGAATAGAATTAGACTTCAATCCAGAAATAAATACAGGGGCGACATTTATGAAAGGTAGTGACATTGGTACACCCCTCCCTTTTAAAAGGACGTGTTGAACTCTTCGTTGAGTTCATTGGCCAAGAGGACTTTGACCTCCTCGGTTACAAGCGGATCTCCATTTTCATCGCAAGTGGGGTCATAGATGGACTTTAAGGTATGAAGGACTTGATCACTGTCTTGGCCTCCTTCAATAGTCCTGAGGAACACATCCAGAGGGTCTTTGGTGGCAGGGGTGGCAGTGGACAAGGTGGGGGAACTGGTCGGGATGACCCTGGTGAAGTGGTTGGTTGGCTGAACTTTTGTGCTAGCAGGAGCATAACCAGAGTGGTTCCTAGTTGTGCAACCAGTTTTCTTGCAAATGAAGCATCTCTGTTCACGAAGACACTTGGCTCGTTCTGCTGGTGCGATCATAAGACGATCAACATCCATAGCATTGGGATCCCTGCAGCTATTATTGTTTCCACCAAAGAATACCTGTGGTTCTCTTCTAAGGTTTCGGATTCTCCTGAGCCCTCCTTTGATCTTGGAGGATTTGGAGTAGATCTCTTCCATACTCTTGGTGTTTTTGAGTATACCGGACAGAGTGAGTTGGGTGGCGATGGGGATGGAGAGCCCTCTGAGGAACCATTCAGAGAGGGCGGCAATGTCAGATATTCCAGTTCTGATAGCAAGCATGGAGAAGATGGAGACATATTTCTCAAAGCCAGAATTGTCTCTTGCATCTTGGACAAGATTTGCAATCTTGATTCTCGTGGAAGCAGCAGTATCGTAGGGGGAAAAGGTGGTATGGAAAGCTTTGGTAACTTCTTCAAACTTTGGTTCTCCCTTGGTGAGCATATTATCATTGAGCTTGGTAAGCCAAGCCTTGGAGAAGGACTTTGCTCTTCCTTTGGACATGCGGTTGAGGAAGATAAGGGATTTGGGGCGGTTGTTATACTTTTCTTTGTGGAGAGAGAAATATCCTTGCGTGGCAAGGTACCATCTGTGGGCATCATCTGGTTCTCCCGAGAATTCTTTGGGGAGAGTGGCTTTGATCTCACCCATCCCGATCTGATCTTCGTCGTCGGAATCGTCACTTCCTGGGTCAGGGTCTTCCAGGTCAGGTTCTTGGCGATAGGGGTTGGGCTCGCTAAGCAGAACGTTCCTTCCAAGGATGTGGGAGTAGTATCCAGCAGCTGGCTCCGGTTGGTCTACTTGGATTGGTTCTGGTTCTGATGGTAGCAGTAGGGAATGTTTGGCCAATGGGGTCTGACTTTGGGAGGGAGGGTCTGAGGAAGTTGTTCTGACAATGGAAGGGAGTGGAGATGGAGTACTCCGAGATGTTCCTCTGATTCTTCTGGAAGCAGAAGAGGTAGGTGGTATAGTGGCAAAGGATCCTGGGGGGTTTCTCTGGTTCTCCTCATTGGACAGTTCTCCAAGTAGGTTTGATAGGTTGATACGTCTCATAGTGGTGGCTTCTAGACTACCCTCTGGCAGTCAATAGTTATCAAGAGTGGGTCCTGGGTCGTGGCAGCTCCACAGGCAAAGAAAAAAACTTTGATCTTTTGTTACGACCAGTGTAACAAATAACGTGTACGCAGAAGACTGAAGTCTTTGCTATGGGACAGGTCTTCCTCTGAAGACAATGGCAACCTTCTTGGTCTGCAAGCAGATCACCTGATCGGTGAGTGGTGTGCAATGGTTGTGGCAACCTCAGCTGGTATGCTGTTTGCAAGGAAATGAGCAGGCTCCCTCCAGGCACACAAGGAGTAGTCAGCTATGGACAGGTCGTGGACAAGGCCTGTATCTGGGTGCAGCCTCTGGGCAATAGGTGGCGGCGATGGCGAGTGTTGGGCAATGGCTCATGAGCTGATCTTCTGATCAGGGATGAAGTGGAGACACCTCCCTATAGAAGGTTCTCAGTGCCTTGATTGAACTCTGATTGACAGACATTCAAGATCAAGATAGACAACAAGATGAAACACTGGTTTCAACGATTAACGATGCTGGCACAGGCACTGACAGTGAAGGCTTCGAATTCTATGTAAGATTGTGTAGATCAAAGTTAAGGTTACATGGGCAGCCATTCTAGCTATTTATACTAAGCCCCTTT
>QFEF01000542.1:21041-41840 GCA_003316035.1 Neoboletus subvelutipes
AAAAAGGAAGGAAGCATGTCACGTCGAATATGAAATGAGATGCTGTGGGTGCAGCTTAACTAAATAGGAAGAAATGAACTGGGGCCAGAATGAGTCACAGTAAAATGGATACAAGTCACATATGAGAGAATGTGACTTAGGAGTGATAATGGTCTGCAGTGAAGGAAAAGAAGTCCGAGGCATGATTAGGGTTGGAATAACGAGGAGTCCAGGATGCCTTCCCATACCTCCTGTGGCATATCCAGGTCTGAGAGAATATTGTCCCAGAGGGAATCGGGTATTGGGGCTGATACAGATAAGTCTGGAGATGCCATAGGTGAAAGGAAAAGAGTTCCCCCTAGGACATTTGTAACTGCTTATTGAAATTTGGTCCATGTTCAGGGGTTTCCTAATATGACAGCAAAAGGGAAGTGTGGAACACATTGTGGATTTTCCACTGCTTCGGAAGGGCGATGCAGAAAGCCACTGGAGAGATTACTTCTGAAACTTTAAATGGCCCTAGTTGTTTGGGCGACAGCTTCTGGGAAGTGTTCTTTGTACAGATGTTTTTGGCGTCAAGCCAGACTTTGTCTTCAACTTTCCATGGTTTGAATCGAGAGTGGATTCTTTCTTTCATACATAGTTGGGCAAGGGCATGTGCAGCTTCGGCTTCTTTACATGCATCCTCAAGATGGGAGAGCTGTTTTTCTAGTGCAGGCAAGAAGGTAGTTCCTAACAGGGGGTATGATCTGGGTTCATATCCCATGATCAGGGAGAAAGGGGATTTCCCAGTTGACGAATGCACAGTGGCATTATGGGCAAACTCGGCAGCAGTAAGGCATTCTAGCCATTGCTCCAGTTTTCCTTGACAGAATATCCTGAGGTAAGTCTCCAGCTCTTGGTTGTAACATTCAGTTTCTCCATTGGACTGGGGGTGGTAGGCAGTGGACAATGAAATGTCATAGTTCAAGATCCTGGCCAGCTCTCTAGAGAAGGTGGAGGCAAATTGGGGTCCATGATCTGACATTAATTTGTCATGTAATCCGAATTGTTTGAAGACATTTTCGTAAAAAAGCTTGGCTATTCCTGCCGAATCGATGGTTTTTGTACAAGGAGCGAGAATTACCCCCTTACTAAGGCCATGGTCGACCATGACCATAATAGAATCAAGACCCCAGACAGGGGGAAGGTTGGTGATCAGGTCGACTGATAAGTGGGCAAAGGGGCAGGTTGTCTGGACAGACAAGGGCATAAGGGGTGGCACCATGGGGTGGGTTTGGACTTTGTTTGCTTGGCAGACAGCACAACCAGCAACAAATTGGCAGACAAAGGTGGAGAGACCAGGCCACCAGTAATCTTTACTAAGGAGTGCAACCGTGTGCATATGGCCACTGTGGCCTCCTTCGAGTGAGGTGTGTGCTTCCAGCACAAGTTCTTGGCAGGCATCGCCCAGGACATATAAGCAGCCTTTATAGTACAGCTTCCCATCAAGGTAAGTCCAGTCGTCCAGGGAAGAGCATCCAAACAAAGGAATGTCATTTTCCATACCCTTCAGGGCATCAAGGACAAGGGGATCTTCAGCAGAGGATTGACAGATACGATCAGCTAGGGTGAGATTGATGGTATGGACTTGATGGATAAAGGCATCATTAGGTAACAATTGGACATTGGCATTGTCCTGGGTGGTGTCGACGGCGTCACATCAAGACAGAGCATCAGCTGGTCCCATCTGGGATCCAGGCAGGGCGGTATAGGCAAGATTAAAATCCTGCAAAAACAAAAGCCACCAGGCTTGACAGCGGGATAACTTCCGAGGTTGTTTGAAATAGGTGAGGTTCTTGTGATCTGTAAGAACTGTTATGGGGAATGCCAAGCCAAGCAGGTATTGGTGCCATTCCTCTAATCCTCTGATTACAGCAAGTAATTCCCGATCGAAAATGTCATAATTTCGCTCAGCAGGGGTGAAAGTCTGGGAGAGATAGCCACACAGCTTCAAGTCCCCATTTGGGTCATGCTGCATCAGGACACTGCCTGATGCTGTCAAGGACACATTGGTCATGATGGTAAAGGGGCGATTGGGGTCAGGGAAAGCTAGTACAGGTTGTCGGGTGAAGGCATCGCATAGGAGTTGGAATCTCATTTGGTGTTTGTCTGTCCATTCCCAAGGTTGGTTCTTCTTTGTGAGGTCTAGAAGTGGTCTAGCGAGTTCTGAGAATGAGGGGATGAACTTCCAGTAGAAGTTACAGAACCCTAGAAAGGACTGGACATCTTTTACGTTCACAGGGTGTTACAAGTGTCCTAGGGGGGACTATTTTCCTTTCACCCATGGCATCTCCAGACTTATCCGTATCTGCTCCAATACCCGATTCCCTCTGGGACAATATTCTCCCAGACCTGGACATCCCACAGGAGGTATGGGAAGGCATCTTGGACTCCTTGCTATTCCAACCCTAATTGTGTCTCAGACTCCTTTTCTTTCACTGCGGACCTTTACAACTCCTAAGTCACATTCTCATATGTGACTCGTATCCATTATACTGTGACTCATTCTGGCCCCAGTCCATTTCTTCCTTTTTAGTTAAGCTGCGCCTGCAGTATCTTATTTCATGTTCGATGTGACACACTTCCTTCCTTTTTCAGTACACAACATGTCTCTTCCTTTCTCAGTTCACGCAATGTGATGCATCATTTCCTTTTATATCACATGCAATGTGACACGTCCTCATCTTCCTTTCTTCATACGTGATGCAACGCGTTTCATTTATCCTATTTAGATGTTAAGGCGGAGATTCTATCTTTAGCCGGCTCTAAAGGGGTTTAGTATAAATAGCTAGAATTGCCGCCCATGTAACTCTAACTTTGATCTATGCAATCTTACATAGAATTCGAAGCCTTCGAAGAAACTGGTGTTTCATTGTCGTTAATCATCATCGCCAATCTAGATCTTGAACATCTGTCAATCAGAGTTCAATCTAGGCACTGAGAACCTGTCCATGGAAGGTGTCTCCACTTTGTCCCTGATCAGAGGATCAGCTCACAAGCCATTGCCCAATGCTCACTGTCGCCGCCACCTATTGCCCAGAGGCCGCACCCAGATACAGGCCTTCCCCATGACCTGTCCATAGCCGACTACTCCTTGTGTGCCTGGAGGGAGCCTGCTTATTGCCTTGTGAACAGCATACCAGCTGAGGTCACCACAACTGTTGCACACCGCTCGCTGATCAGGTGATCTGCTTGCAGACCAAGAAGGTCACCGTTGTCTTCAGAGGAAGACCAGTCCTGTAGCAAGACTTCAGTCTTCCACATACGCGTTATTTGTTACACTGGTCGTAACACCACCTCCCCAAACGTTACCAACAGTAGTTTTGTTATCCCTTTTCCATAAATAAATATGTCTCTTTCTGCCATGCTTCTCAATGCCCTCAAAGCAGTCACAGAAAACAGACTGGGCCAATTTGGCAAAAGAATTAAAGATGCATTTTGAGCATCAAGAAAATCAGCTGGCTACTATGAGAGCCTACAACCTGTTGTTGGAGGAAAAGCTTCAACAATTCAAGGTCCAGATCAATGCCCAGGTGGCAGCAGTCAGATCAGCAGCAATGGCAGGAAGCTCAGCAGCAGAAGCAGCACCAACAGGAGTTGCAGGGTCAATACATGCCCAAGCAGCTCCTCACATCTCAAAAATATTCGCAGATCCTGGAAATTATGATGGGAAAAGAGGAAAAGAATTTGAAGAATGGTGGATAAAGTTCCATGCCTGGAGAGATGCCAATCTCCTCACTGTTACAAATGTCCTAGGGGGGGCTATTTTCCTTTCACCCATGGCATCTCCAGACTTATCTGTATCTGCCCCAATACCCGATTCCCTCTGGGACAATATTCTCCCAGACCTGGACATGCCACAGGAGGTATGGGAAGGCATCCTGGACTCCTTGCTATTCCAACCCTAATCGCGTCTCAGACTCCTTTTCCTTCACTGTGGACCATTACCGCTCCTAAGTCACATTCTCTCATATGTGACTCGTATCCATTATACTGTGACTCATTCTGGCCCCAGTTCATTTCTTCCTATTTAGTTAAGCTGCACCCACAGCATCTCATTTCATATTCGACATGATGCGCTTCCTTCCTTTTTCAGTACACGACATGTCTCTTCCTTTTTCAGTTCACATGACGTGACGCATCACTTCCTTTTATATCTTATGTGACATGACACGTCTTTATCTTTCCTTCTTCATACGTGACACAACACATTTCATTTAACCTATTTAGACGTTAGAGCGGAGATTCTACCTTTAGCTGGCCCTAAAGGGGTTTATGAAATGACCCAACAACAACTACTAAAGTCTTGGAGACACCGAGCTAAGATCTGACTGTAGAATAACAGAAGGTGAGCAAGGAGTGACAAGTTCCAAGACTCGAGGAAAGGACTAAGGTTTTGAAGTACAGAGACTTCCTGAGTGGATCTCTTGTTGAAGGGGAAAACTCCAAGAGAACTAGACTGGGGATGCCAGTGCTAGGCTCTCAGTCTTATATATCATCTCTATGTATGTACATGTGTACTACGGATCTACTGATGCAGAGACAGTGATTAAATACATGAGGGAAACATGCATCAAGCATGAGGATAAAGCATGTATCAAACATGCTGAAGGAGTGAGGTAGAAGCACTGCTTCTGAAATGGAAGGGAAGTTAAACATGTGTCAAACATGAGGAACGGAGATTAATAACATGCGTCAAGCATGTGTGTGACAAATAAGAATATGTGCACAGCACAGACATTAAAGTTGTGAGGAAGTCATGAGGAGATCTAGAACTAAATCGTAGATTCCTGATGTCATAATAGATGACTAGCATCTGTGAGTCATGTGATCTCTGATCACGTGATGGGAAAGTCATGTGACACTATGTCACATGATTAGTGGTGCTCATGGCCTAACCAGCTGAAGGAAACTATCTTCAGTATAGAGATTAGATGCAATCTAATCATATCTGATAAGATAAGATAAGATAACTTGATCGAAGTTATTGTGTGCACAGATCGAGCCATAACAGTTTAGTATAAATAGCTAGAATTGCCGCCCATGTAACTCTAACTTTGATCTATGCAATCTTATGTAGAATTTGAAGCCTTTGCTGTCAGCACCTGTGCCAGTGTCGTTAATTGTTGAAACTGGTGTTTCATCTCATCGTCAATCTCAATCTCGAACGTCTGTCAATTAGAAGTTCAATCGAGGCACTGAGAACCTTCTATAGGGAGGTGTCTCCACTTTGCCCCTGATCAGAGGATCAGCTCGAGAGCCATTGCCCAATACTCACCATCACCACTGCCTATTGCCCAGAGGTCACATCCAGATACAGGCCTTGCCCACGACCTGTCCATAGCCAACTACTCCTTGTGTGCCTGCAGGGAACCCACTCATTGCCTTGCAAACAGCATACCAGCTGAGGTCACCACAACCATTGCACACCAAGAAGGTCACCATCGTCTTCAGAAGAAGACCTGTCCCATAGCAAAGACTTCAGTCTTCTATGTACGTGTTATTTGTTACACCGGTCGTAACACTTGCACTACAAGGCCAGCAGGGCATTAGGGTGTTATGACTGGTGTAACAAATAACACATACATGAAAGACTGAAGTCCTCACTACCATTTGGTGATCCTCTGATCAATATGACCCTCTTGGTCAAGAGCCCTCTGGCCAGCTGGTGTGAGTGCAATGGTTGTGGTACCCCTTAGCGAAGCTGCAGTACTAAGATAAGTGGGCTCCCTCCAGGCACAGAAGGAGGAGTCAGCTATGGAGAGGTTGTGGACAAGGCCTCTATCACTGTGTGGTCACTTGTAGGCGGGAGCGATGACCTTGGGCATTGGGTGATAGCCCAGACAAGGGATCTCCTGATCTGCAGATAAGTGGAGACACCTTCCTCTAAAGGTTCTCAGTTACTTAACTGAGCTTCTGATTGACAGAAGATTGAAGTTAAGATTTCCAGCAATGAGCTTTGAATTCCACATAAGATTGCATAGATTAAAGTTAAGAATACATGGGCGATCAATCGGGCTATTTATACTAAGCCCCTTTAGGGCTGGTCTGGAAATAGAGCACCGCCAGAAATAGAAAAGGTACCATAATGAAAAGGGTATGAGATCAAATAGACTGTGGGCACAGTTGTATTGATACCGAAATGAAAAGAACTGCGACTGTAGTTATAAAGGTACTGGAATGAAAACATACAAAAAGAAAAGGACCGAAATGAAAAGGTGTGAAGTGAATGTCTAAAGTGGTTAAATGGAACACAAGTCAAATATGAGAGAATTTGACTTAGGAGGCTATAGGTCCAAAAGGAATAGATACCAGAATAGGAATAGAGGCCACATGTTACAAGTGTCCTAGGGGAGGATATTTTTCTTTCTCCTATGAACTCACCAGACCTATCAGTATCTGCCCCTATACCCGATTCACTCTGGGACAACATTCTTCCTGACCTGGATGTTCCCCAGGAGCTATGGGACAACTTCTTCCATTTGGCTCTCTTCAAAGGCTGACTCCTTCCAAACTGTGTTCTCTTTCCTTCCGCTGTGGATCTTAATATCTCCTAATTCATATTCTCTCATATATGACTTGTATCCATTTCACCATGGTTCATTTCGGCCTCAGTTCATTTTACTTATTTCACTTCATCCAGTTTAGTCAAGCTGCACCCACAGCATTCTATTTCATATTCGACACAACGTGTTCCCTTCCTATTTCGGTACACGATGCGTCACTTCCTTTTATATCTAATGCAATGCAATATGTCTTTTCCTTTTATACTTTAGAGTGGAGATTCTATCTTTAGCCAGCCCTAAAGGAATTTAGTATAAATAGCTAGAATTGCCACCCATGTAACTCTAACTTTGATCTATGCAATCTTACGTGGAATTCAAAGTCCTTCCCTGAAACCAGTGTTTCATCGTCATTGTCAATCTTGATCTCAAACATCTGTCAATCAGAGTTCAATCAAGGCACTAAGAACCTGTCCCCGGAAGGTGTCTCTGCTTTGTCCCTAATCTGAGGATCAGCTCACGAGCCATTGCCCAACGCTCACCATTGCCACTGCCTATTGCCCAGAGGCTGCATCCAGATACAGGCCTTGCCCATGACCTGTCCATAGCTGACTACTCCTTGTGTGCCTGGAGGAAGCCTGCTCTTGCCTTGTGTCCAGTATACCAACTGAGGTTGCCACAACCATTGCACACCGCTCACCAATCAGGTGATCCGCTTGCAGACCAAGAAGGTCGCTGTTGTCTTCAGAGGAAAACCTGTCCCATAGTGAAGACCTCAGTCTTCCACATACGCATTATTTGTTACACCAGTCATAACACCACATATGATATGAGAAGAACAGGCTGGCTGTTACGGTCCCAAACCTTCACAGGTCATTCAAGGGACATAGTCATTTCTTTTCTTTTCTTTTTATCTTTCAATCTTATCTTATCACATCACGTGACTAGATCACGTGACCACTAGACTGAAGCTAGTTCACTTTCAGCTGGTTCACTTGTGCTCACGGACGCACTTCACTCACAGAGTCTAGACTTGATGTCAAGAACTCTTTCGTACCTTAATCTATCCATATATATACTAATGACCTCTCACAGTCATATCCGCTCCTTCTCTTCTTCTTTTCATTTCCGTGCCTCATGTCTAGCACATGTTAGGCTTCTCTTCCATTCTGCCACAGCATGCTGTGTCCTCACTCTTTTAATCTCTGTTTCTCATGCTTGATGCATGTTACACCTCATGTATTTAATCACCGCTACTCATCGGTAGATCCGATGTACACATGTACAAGTAGTAGTTTGCATATATAAACCCAGAGACTACGACGGGTAATCCCCAGTCTAGTTCTCTTGGGAATTGTCTTCCTCAGGAGTTCCACTCAGTAGTAGCTTTCTCTTCACATTCCAGTCTAAGTGTTCAGGTGCAACCTAGAGTCTTAGGACATTTGAGGTTGTTTCACTGGCTAGTCACAGAAGAGCAAGGGGTGGAATACCTTGTCCCATAGGGCTTGTGGGATCTTAGACTTAGTGGGCAACGGCATGGGAGGGGGTCCTATTATGGGAGAACAGGGTGTGAAAGAGTGGGCATCCAATGCTTTTCTTGTGTGATTCATGTATTTTGTGTATTTTGAGTGAGGTGTGCTGGCATCAACAAAGATGCTTTAGTGTTGGTATTTTCACTTGTGCCATGTGTATTTCCTTTTTTGTCCACCACAAACCATGTGGCTCACCTAATGAAAACCATTGTCTGTTAAGTAGGGCACAGCCGCTTTCCTTCTTTGGTGTCTGGTCTTGACTCTACACTTTCATGCACATTTTTACTACACTTTTAGCTCCACATTACTACACTTTCTTACTACACTTTTCTGTTGTGACTGACCATTGTGACTGACTTGCCTAACAAAAACTGTTGTCTGTTCAGTAGGTTCCTTTTTTGATGTCTCTGCAGCCAGCACTACACTTTTGCTACACTTTTGTGCGCATTTTTGCTACCCATTTAGCTACACTTTTATTACTGCACATTTAGCTACACATCACTACACTCTTGCTACACTTTGGTGTACATTGTTGCCACACTTTTACTACACATCACTATACTTTTTTGCTACACTTTTACTGCACATTTAGCTACACATTTACCTCACTTTAGCATACAGTTAGCTACACTTTAGTACACATTTCCAACACCTTCTTTTACTATGCTTTTGCTTTTAAACACCAATGTTTTGCTTCAAAATGTGTGGCAACCAACCTCTGTGTTACTCACTTGGGTTGTAGTAGCTACAATATCAGCCATGGTGGAGATATGTATTTTACAACACTATGTTAGTAACAAGCTTTGTTATCATTGTATCAGGACCCAGCCATGTAGTACAGGATTATGCCACTGTATGGACTGGTGAATTGTAATCCTACAAACTTATCTACAGTAGGTACCATCTGTGATATTGGATGGTATGTATTCAGTATTACTGTCTTTTGGTATAATGGTCTAAGTGATGGGTGGCCAGTCTTTACATGAATCTATATGTCAAGGAAAGGATGAATAATCAATAGAAGGTGAAGGAACATCGAGAAATGATGAGAAAAGATGGTTCTGAGGATTTCAGTGGTTCTGAGGATAGTTTCAATGGTCCTGATGGTTCAGTGGTCCCAGAGGTTTTGAGAATAGGAAGAAAAAGGGATGGTCAATACAGGCATGGTTAGAATCATAACAGTATACTGTATGTGATCCATAGAGTGTATGGTGAGGTGAGACAATCAATTATTTCCTTATGTCAATATCTGAAAGTTGGTTACTAGACAGTATCTTTTGGAGTATTGAGCTATCCATGGGTTACCCATGTGATTCCCTACATCTATCTATTCCAAATTTAGTTTCTCATACACTAGATAATCTACTGTATGATAACCATTCACTCTAAATATTAAAAATAATGAAAAAGGAGCAGGAGGCTGAAAATTCAGAGAAGTAGAGGCTGAGTTTGCAACCTGACCTGCCTGAGGCTGAGGAATGAAGCCTTAGGCAGTTGTCAGGTTGCAAACTCAGCCTCTACTTCTCTGAATTTGAAGTCTCCTGTGGACCCAGTTGTATTTATTTATGCTAGAATAAGCATCTTCACCAACTCAACTGTTTTACAGTAAAATAGCATGATTGTGCCAAAGGCACAACAATGGATGAAAGCACCTAGTATTGAGGTCAGGGAGGATGTTGTCCCAAAGGTCAGCAGGGAGTGGAGCAGTGACTGAGAGATCTGGGGAGCTGAGGGGAGAAAGAAAAATGGGGGCATCCATTATTCTTGTAACATAGGGCAGCTCTTTCCTGAATAAAGGGAAATGAAGCTGGAGCCTTTGCCTGCTCGCAACTTAGTGCAATGATGTGCCCAGACTACATCCCTATTACATGGGCAACATTCCAAGGAATCATTGAGCAACATTTCCGCTCAACTACAGAGAAAGATTGGAATTGCAAGGTGATCTCCAATCTCCAACAAGGAGATTCCCTGATGGATACATTTTTAATGAAATTTGAAATATACCAGGTGATGGCAGAATATGGAGACTGTTATGACTGGTGTAACAAATAACATGTACATAGAAGACTGAAGTCTTCGCTACGGGACAGGTCTTCCTCAGAAGACAATGGCGACCTTCTTGGTCTGCAGGCAGATCACCTGATCAGCGAGTGGTGTGCAACGGTTGTGGCAACCTCAGTTGGTATACTGGATGCAAGGCAATGAGCAGGCTCCCTCCAGGCACACAAGGAGTAGTCAGCTATGGACAGGTCATGGGCAAGGCCTGTATCTGGATGCAGCCTCTGGGCAATAGGCAGCGGCAATGGCGAGCATTGGGCAATGGCTCATGAGCTGATCCTCAGATCAGGGACAAAGTGGAGACACCTTCCATGGACAGATTCTCAGTGCCTTGATTGAACTCTGATTGACAGATGTTCGAGATCTAGATTGGCAACAATGATTGACAATGATGAAACACTGGCATCAATGATTGACAACGATGAAACACTGGCAACAGCGAAGGCTTCGAATTCTATGTAAGATTGCATAGATCAAAGTTAGAGTTACATGGGTGGCAATTCTAGCTATTTATACTAAACCCCTTTAGGGCTGGTTAAAGATAGAATCTCTGCTTTAAAGTCTAAAGAAGATAAATGAAGACATGTCATGTCGCATGTGATATGTAAGGAAGTGACGCGTCGTGTCGCGTGAGATATAAAAGGAAGAGACGCATCATGTACTGAAATAGGAAAGAAGTGTGTCGTGTCAAATGTGAAATAGAATGCTGCAGGCACAGCTCAACTAAATAGGACGAAATGAAATAAGAAATGGACTGAGGCCGAAATGAGTCAGGGTAAGATGGATATGAGTCATATATGAGAGAATATGACTTAGGAGATTATTAAGGTCCACAGTAGAACGAAAGGGAATTGGGTCCAAGAGGCATTAGCCTTCGAATAGAGCTGAATGGAAGAAGTCATCCCATAGCTCCTGGGGAACGTCTAGGTCAGGAAGAATGTCGTCCCAGAGTGAATCAGGTATAGGGGTGGATACTGATAGGTCTGGTGAGCTCATGGGCAAGAGAAAAATACCCCCCCCCTAGGACACTTGTAACAGAGACAATCATTTGATTGAACTCCTAGAAAGGAACACAGACAGAGAAATTGTCAACCGTCTCATCATGGAGCATGGATGATACAAAGACATAATAAAGTTTAAACAAGATCTGTGAAAAATCAGAGCAAGGAAACAGCTCCTAAAATACATTTCCAAAGGAATGGAAGAAAGGGCCAAAGCAAGGGACCCTAATGCCATGGACATCAATGCAGTCCAAAAGGGATCATTGAAATGTCACAATTGTGGTGGTGAAGGTGTTACAAGTGTCCTAGGGGGACCTATTTTTCTCTCTCCTATGAGTTCACCAGACCTTTTGGTATCCGCCCCAATACCCAATTCACTCTGGGAAGATATCCTCCCCAATCTGGATATCCCACAGGAGATATGGGATAACTACTTCCATTCAGTGCTCTTCGAGGACTAGACATCTCTCGGACCCAGTTTCCTTTAGCTTTCTTTACTGCAGACCTATTAAAACTCCTAAGTCAAATTCTCTCACATTTGACTCATATCCTTTACCTCATTAACTCACCCCGGCCTCAGTTCATTTCTCCATTTCAATCTTGTCCAGAATTAGTTGAGCTGTGCCCGCAGCATCTTCATTTCATATCCTTTTGACATGACACATCTTACTTCCTTTTACGGTATGCAATGCGATGTGTCTTCATTTCCTTTTATATTACACAACACAACACAACGCATTTCATTTCCTTCTTTTTCATACATGATGTGATGCGTCTTTATTTAACCTTTTATACTTTAGAGCAGAGATTCTATCTTTAACCAGCCCTAAAGGGGTTTAGTATAAATAGCTAGAATTGCCACCCATGTAACTCTAACTTTGATCTATGCAATCTTACATAGAATTCGAAGCCTTCGCTGTCAGCACCTGTGTCAGCATTGTCAATCACCGTCGTTGTTACGACTGGTGTAACAAATAATGCGTACGCGGAAGACTGAGGTCTTCACTATGGGACAGGTCTTCCTCTGAAGACAATGGCGACCTTCTTGGTCTGCAAGCGGATCACCTGATCAGCAAGCAGTATGCAACGGTTGTGGCAACCTCAGTTGATATACTGTTTGCAAGGCAATAAGCGGGCTCCCTCCAGGCACACAAGGAGTAGTTGGCTATGGACAGGTCATGGGCAAGGCCTGTATCTGGGTGCAGCCTCTGGGCAATAGGCAGCAGTGATGGCGAGCATTGGGCAATGGCTCGCAAGCTGATCCTCAGATCAGGGACAAAGTGGAGACACCTTCCAGGGACAGGTTCTCAATGCCTTGATTGAACTCTGATTGACAGATGTTCGAGATCAAGATTGACAACAACAATGAAACACTGGTTTCAGGGAAGGACTTTGAATTCCATGTAAGATTGCATAGATCAAAGTTAGAGTTACATGGGTGGCAATTCTAGCTATTTATACTAAATTCCTTTAGGGCCAGCTAAAGATAGAATCTCCACTCTAAAGTATAAAAGGAAAAGATGTGTCGCATCGTGTATGATATAAAAGGAAGTGACACGTCACGTACCGAAATAGGAAGGGAATGTGTTGCATCAAATATGAAATAGAATGCTGTGGGTGCAGCTTGACTAAATTGGATGAAGTGAAATAAGTAAAATGAACTGAGGCCGAAATAAACCATGGTGAAATGGATACAAGTCATATATGAGAGAATATGACTTAGAAGATATTAAGATCTGCAGCAGAAGGAAAGAGAACACAGTTTGGAAGGAGTCAGCCTTTGAAGAGAGCCAAATGGAAGAAGTTGTCCCATAGCTCCTGGGGAACATCCAGGTCAGGAAGAATGTCATCCCAGAGTGAATCGGGTATAGGGGCGGATACCAATAGGTCTGGTGAGTTCATAGGAGAAAGAAAAATATCCTCCCCTAGGACACTTGTAACAGTCGTCAATCTAGATCTCAAACGTCTGTCAATCAGAGTTCGATCTAGGCACTGAGAACCTGTCCTAGGAAGGTGTCTCCACTTTGCCCCTGATCAGAGGATCAGTTTGCAAGCCATTGCCCAATGCTTGCCATCACCGCCACCTATTGCCCAGAGGCTGCACTGGATACAGGCCTTGCCCATGACCTGTCCATAGCCAACTACTCCTTGTGTGCCTGGGGGGAGCCTGCTTATTGCCTTGCGTCCAGTATACCAACTGAGGTTGCCACACCCATTGCACACAGCTCGCCAATCAGGTGATCCGCTTGCTGACCAAGAAGGTCGCTGTTATCTTCAGAGGAAGACCTGTCCCATAGCAAAGACCTCAGTCTTCTGCATACGCATTATTTGTTACACCAGTCATAACAGAAGGCCACTTTTCCAGGGACTGCAAGAAGCCCAAATTGCAATGCCCTGAGTGCAAATTCTTAGGCAGCAGGCACCACAATAACTCCTCAAAGAATAAGGGCAAGAAGAACTCCAGCAGCCATAACATCAACACCACAGAGTCAAAAGAAGAACAATCGTGTGAATGTGCACACATGTCTTGGGATAACATTAAAAGCACTGACAAGAAGTCAGACAACTCCAAGGGTAAGACCTGAGACTGGAGTTTGTCGATCAAGGGAATGAGCTTAGATGAAGCTTGAGCCTGGTTCAAGGACTGCAAGGCACTCGCCTCCAAGTCAAAAAATTAAATAGTCCAAAGCGTGTATCTGGGTGCACAGAGGATTCAAATCAATTTTCTCCCCTATCCATAGAAGAAACTGAGTGCAGAGATTCTGTGGATGTATCTACTCTATCTACACCTTTGCCATCAGAGGAGTCCCATTCAGGGCTCACTGAGAACATTATACCCAGGCTTAATTCCTCTAACAAAAAAACAAAAAATATTTCAGCTCCAGAAATCCCAGATGACATCTTCATCCAAAGTGTCAAAGTTGAAAAAGCAGTCTTGATGACTATTAGTGTATCACCCATTGGATCAAAGCAAAAATATATTAAAACCACCGCCTTGCTAGACTCAGGTGCAAATGTTATCTTTATTGACAAGACATGGGCAAAATGTAATAACATTCCTTTAACTGAGCTCTGTTGCCCAATTCCAGTTTACAACATGGATGGCACAAAGAACTCCACTGGTAGCATTACACACAGCGCCGAATTGATTGTCAAATTTGAAGGTCACCATGAGCAAGTCTCAGCAGAAGTTACCAACCTTGGCAAGAACACATTCATTCTCAGATATAGTTGGTTGAAACACCACAATCTGGAGGTTAATTGGGCACAAGGCACTGTCAAGATGGCACATTGTCCTTCACACTGCCATAGCTTACAGGATAAGCTGTTCTTCATCCAATAAATTGAAAAGGAAGAATTAGACATTCAATATGCCATTTACAACACCATCCGTGCACTAGAAGCGCAACTGGAAAAATGTAAAGATAAGACTCCTGAAGAATTGGTACCCTTCATATATCACAAATTCCTAGATGTCTTCTTGAAGAAGCAATCCGAGCACATGCCAAAGTGCAAACCATGGGATCATGCTATAGACATGAAAGAAGGTTATGAACCCAAAAAGGGAAGAATTATCCCCCTCTCCATTCAGGAACAAGAGGAAGTCACAGCATTCATTGATGATCAGCTCACTAAGGGTTACATAAAACCTTCTAAATCCCCTCAAACATTGCCCATGTTCTTCATTCCAAAAAAGGATGGAAAGAAGCATATGGTACAGGATTACCGATACCTCAATGAACACACAATCAAAAATAATTACCCACTGCCGTTGATTTTGCAGCTGGTTGAGAAGCTCAAAGGAGCTAAATTATTCATGAAAATGGATCTTCAATGGGGTTACAATAATGTTTGCATTAAAGAAGGTGACAAATGGAAGGCCACTTTCACATGCTTCCATGGAGCATATGAGCCTCTTGTCATGTACTTCAGACTATGCAACTCCCCTGCCACCTTCCAAGTGATGGTTAACAACATCTTTGCTGATATGGATGGCATTGTCATGGTGTATATTGATGACATCTTAATATTTACTAAAACAGACAATGAAGAGGAACACAACAAGATCGTGCTGGAAGTCCTTCATCATCTACAAGAAAATGATCTATTTGTGAAACCCAAGAAATGCATGTTCAAAGTCACTGAGGTTGATTTCCTCGGAATGATCATTGGCAAAGAAGGTATCTCCATGGATCAAGAAAAAGTTAAAGCAATCAGGGAATGGCCTGCTCCAAAGAATGTAGAAGGAGTATGGAGCTTTTTAGGTTTAGCAAACTTCTACAGAAGGTTCATCAAAGATTACGCGCTAGTCGCATGCCCTCTTCATGATTTGACAAAGAAAGATGAACCCTTCCAATGGCTAGAAGCACAGCAAAATGTGTTTGACATGCTGAAACAGAGTTTCACTACAGCTCCTATCTTAGCCTACCCTGACGATAATGCTCAATTCTGCCTTGAATGCGATGCTAGTGATTATGCAACAGGCATGGTTCTATCTATGAAGAAGAATGACAAATGGCATCCAGTGGCCTTCTCTTCTCATGCCATGACTCTGCAAGAATGGAATTATCCCATTGCCGACAAGGAAATGCTTTCAGTCATTCAGGCTTTGGAACAGTGGTGTCACCACTTAGAAGGTGCTAGAGACCAATTCGAGATTTGAAACGACCATGCAAATTTGCAATGGTTCATGACTAGGCAGGACCTTAAGTGATGACAAGCCCGGTGGGCTATGTATTTGTCAAGATTTGACATGGCTTGGTGCTACAAACTGTTACAACCGGTGTAACATATAACGCGTTGTAGAGACTCTCCAGTCTCTATGTCTGTATTCCAACTTAATCTGGTCCGTTGATAGCTTCTATCCACTTCAGTCCAACTCCTATCCGCTTCAATCCACTTCAATCCGAGTCCCAGTCCGAGTCCCAGTCCGAGTTGGATTGATGGTATCCGCTTTATTCCAGTCCAGAGTTATCCCTTTTAGTTTGATTAAAGCCATTCCTTGCTTAGCAACCAGTTCCCTTCACTTTGAATACAATAATACCATTGTGTTTTGATATTTTCTTAGATAGAAGTCTGAGGTATTCCTCAGACTATAAAACCCTTGTATTTCAACTTGGAATACATCTTTTCGCATCCCATCATTCTGTCTCACTTGGCCCTCATCCTAGGCCATTTTCTGTTGTCTCAGACCCTCATCCTTGGCCATCCCTTCGTATCCAGTCCTCGTCCTTGACCGGATTGTCTTTTTTTTATTTTTCTTTGTCCGTCGCATCGTCTGGATTCAGCCGGATTAGTCAGCTAATGTCGTGGTAAGTCGAATAAACCCTTCTCACCACTAACCCGAGTACAGAACCCCCTTGGGACGAGTACCAAACTCGCCCACCTACTCATTTTAATATTTCTACAGCGTATGCGGAAGACTGAAGTCTTCGCTATGGGACAGGTCTTCCTCAGAAGATAACGGCGACCTTTTTGGTCTGCAAGCAGATCACCTGATCAGCAAGCAGTGTGCAACAGTTGTGGCAACCTCAGTTGGTATACTGGATGCAAAGCAAGAGCAGGCTCTCTCCAGGCACACAAGGAGTAGTCAGCTATGGACAGGTTGTGGGCAAGACCAGTATCTGGATGCAGCCTCTGGGCAATAGGTGGTGGCGATGGTGAGCATTGGGCAATGGCTCACGAGCTGATCCTCAGATCAGGGACAAAGTGGAGACACCTTCTGGGGACAGGTTCTCAGTGCCTTGATTGAACTCTGATTGACAGATGTTCGAGATCAAGATTGACAACAACAATGAAACACTGGTTTCAGGGAAGGACTTTGAATTCCACATAAGATTGCATAGATCAAAGTTAGAGTTACATGGGTGGCAATTCTAGCTATTTATACTAAACCCCTTTAGGGCTGGCTAAAGATAGAATCTCTGCTTTAAAGTCTAAATAAGATAAATGAAGACACGTCGTGTTGCGTATGAAGAAAGGGAGATGAAGACATGTTGTGTCACATGATATAAAAGGCAAGAAGACGTGTTGTGTCATGTACTGTTACAAATGTCCTAGGGGGGGCTATTTTTCTTTCACCCATGACATCTCCAGACTTATCCGTATCTGCCCCGATACCTGATTCCCTCTGGGACAATATTCTCCCAGACCTGGACATCCCACAGGAGGTATGGGAAGGCATCCTGGACTCCTTGCTATTCCAACCCTAATCATGTCTTGGACTCCTTTTCCTTCACTGCAGACCATTACCACTCCGAAGTCACATTCTCTCATATGTGACTCATATCCATTATACCGTGACTCATTCTGGACCCAGTTCATTTCTTCCTATTTAGTTAAGCTGTACCCACAGCATCTCATTTCATATTTGATGCGATGTGCTTCCTTCCTTCTTCAGTATGCAACGCATCTCTTCCTTTTTCAGTTCACGTGATGCAATGCATTTCATTTAACCAATTTAGATGTTAAAGTGGAGATTCTATCTTTAGCCGGCCCTAACAGGGTTTAGTATAAATAGCTAGAATTAGCACTCATGTAACTCTAACTTTGATCTATGCAATCTTATGTAGAATTTGAAGCCTTCGCTGTCAGCGCCCATGTCAGCGTTGTTAATCGTTGAAACCAGTGTTTCATCTTGATGTCAATCTCGATCTCGAATGTCTGTCAATCAGAGTTCGATTGAGGCACTGAGAATCTTCTATAGGGAGGTGTCTCCACTTTGCCCCTGATCAGAGGATCAGCTTGCAAGCCATTGCCCAATACTCGCTGTAGTCGCCACCTATTGCCCGGAGGCCACACCCAGATACAGGCCTTGCCCACGACCTGTCCATAGCCAACTACTCCTTGTGTGCCTGGAGGGAGCCCGCTCATTGCCTTGTGAACAGCATACCAGCTGAGGTCACCACAACCGTTGCACACTGTTATGACCGGTGTAACAAATAACGTGTACGCAGAAGACTGAAGTCTTTGCTATGGGACAAGTCTACCTCTGTAGACATGGGCGACCTTCTTGGTCTGCAAGCAGATCACCTGATCGGTGAGCAGTGTGCAATGGTTGTGGCGACCTCAGCTGGTATGCTGTTCGCAAGGCAATGAGCAGGCTCCCTCCAGGCACACAAGGAGTAGTCGGCTATGGACAGGTCGTGGGCAAGGCCTGTATCTGGGCATGGTGAGTGTTGGGCAATGACTCATGGACTGATCCTCTGATCAGGGACAAAGTGGTGATGCCTCCCTATAGAAGGTTCACAGTTCCTAGATCGAACTCTGATTGACAGATGTTCGAGATCTAGATTGACAACTGGATGAAACACCAGTTTCAAGGATTAACGACACTGGCACAGGCACTGACAGTGAAGGCTTCGAATTCTACATAAGATTGCATAGATCAAAGTTAGAGTTAAATGGGCAGTGATTCTAGCTATTTATACTAAGCCCCTTTAGGGCTGGTTTAGAGATAGAATCTCTGCTCTAAAGCAT
Organism: Neoboletus subvelutipes; assembly: GCA_003316035.1. Lineage (NCBI taxonomy): Eukaryota > Fungi > Basidiomycota > Agaricomycetes > Boletales > Boletaceae > Neoboletus > Neoboletus subvelutipes. Next base: position 39,636 of record QFEF01000542.1, read on the forward strand.
AAAAGGAAATGACGCATTGCATCACATATGATACTAAAGGTTAAATGAAGACGTGTCACATTGCGTAAGATATAAAAGGAAAGATGTGAGTTGCATCGTGTGAGATAAAAAAGGAAAGATGCGTCATGTACCAAAAGAAGAAAGACGCGTCTTGGTTAAATAAGAAATGCGATACTACGGGCGCAGCTCAACTAATCTGGATAAGATGAAAGAAACGAAATGAACTGAGGCCAGGGTGAGTCATGATGGAGAGGAACACGAGTCATATACAAGAGAATATGACTTAGGAGTTTAGAAGGTCTGCAGTTAGAAGTGAAACGGGTCCGAGCAAAGCCTAGTCCTCAAAGAGCGTTGAATGGAAATACTCCTCCCATATCTCCTGTGGGATGTCCAGGTCTGGGAGGATGTCTGCCCAGAGTGACTTGGGTACCGGAGCCAATACTGACAAGTCTGGTGAACTCATGGGAGAGAGAAAAATGGTACCCCCTAGGACACTTGTAACACCGATCAGGTGATCCGCTTGCAGACCAAGAAGGTCACCATTGTCTTCAGAGGAAGACCTGTCCCATAGCAAAGACTTCAGTCTTCTGCGTACACGTTATTTGTTACACAGGTCATAACACATACCATAAATGGAAGAGACACGTCACATCAAGGATGAATAACAAATGGAGGGACTGCGGGCGCAGCTTGACAAATGAGGCAAAGTGAAATGAAGAAGAGAACTGAGGCCGAAATAAGTCAATGATAAAAATGGAATACAAGTCAAATATAAGAGAATTTGACTTAGGAGTGTAAAAGATCTGCAGTAAATGAAACAGGGTCCAAGACATGATTAGGGCTGGAACAGTGAGGAATTGAGGATGCCTTCCCATACCTCCTGCGGGATGTCCAGGTCTGGGAGAATGTCATCCCAGAGGGACTTTGGTATCGGGGCTGATACAGATAGGTCTGGAGAACCCATTGGAGAAAGAAAAATAGTCCCCCCTAGGACACTTGTAACACAAACCAGGTAAAACCATGACCAAACCTGATGCTCTCTCTAGATGAGAAGATCATGCAGAAGGTATCTCAGATGACAACAAAGGAGTTGTCGTTATCTCCCTGGACAAGATCAGATCTACAATCACAATCATGGATGATGGGTCTATATTAAAACAAAAAAATTTTAATGCCACATGCCTACTGAATGAGTCAGAGATCCAGTGGCTCGCAAAGAAGCATACCATCTGTGAAGAATGAGATGGATGTCTTTATGACAACTTAGGGCATCTTTATGTCCCTGATAAACCTATTCTCAAGATGGAAATTGTTGAGAAACACCATGACTCCCCTGTGGCTGGACATCCCAGTTATGAAAAGACTTTAGATTTGTTGCAGTGCAACTACTTCTGGCCAGGAATGGCTACATTCGTGAAGGATTACATCACTAAATGTGACACGTGTCAAAGAATGAAAGGTTCTAACATGGCCCCATCAGGGCTCCTTCAACCCCTTCCTATTCCCAAATCACTGTGGGAACACATCACAGCTGACTTTATCACAGGTTTACCTGATTCCCACGGCTATAATGCTATTCTCACAGTCATAGATCAACTATCTAAAGAAGTGGAATTGATTCCATGTACAGAAAAATGTTCCACCATTGACATGGCAAGGTTATTCTTGGATAACATGTGAAAACATCATGGTCTCTGTTACGAATGTCCTAGAGGGGGATATTTTTCTCTCTCCTATGAGCTCACCAGACCTATCAGTATCCGCACCCATACCTGATTCACTCTGGGACAACATTCTTCCCGACCTAGATGTTCCCCAGGAGCTATGGGACGACTTCTTCCATTCAGCTCTATTCGAAGGCTAGTTCCTTTCGGACCCTGTTCTCTTTCCTTCCGCTGCAGACCTAAATATCTCCTAAGTCATATTCTCTCATATATGACTCGTATCCATTTCACCTTGATTCATTTCGGCCTCAGTTCACTTGCCTAATTTCATTTCATCCAGATTAGTCAAGCTGCACCCACAGCCTTCTATTTCATATTCAATGCGATGCATTTTCCTTCCTCTTTTAGTATGTGACATGTCTTTTCCTTTTATACTTTAGAGTGGAGATTCTATCTTTAACTGGCCCTAAAGGGGTTTAGTATAAATAGCTAGAATTGCTGCCCATTGTTACAAGTATACTAGGGGGTACCATTTTTCTCT
>QFEF01000545.1:0-15126 GCA_003316035.1 Neoboletus subvelutipes
AAGTGGTATGCAAACTCGTACCTTTGTATCGTCCACCTCGCAGAGTCCACGTCATACGCGGACTGGGACGGCGAGTCGTGGTTTAAACGAGGCTGGACTCTCCAGGAGCTCTTGGCCCCTAAACGACTCAAGTTTTACGACAAAAACTGGCAGCCTTTCACCCCCCCTGCGATCGACGACGATAGAAAACTCGTCGATACCGCTCTCCCTCTCGAGAAAATCACTGGTATTTCCGATGCAGTGCTCACCGCCGATAACAGCCAGGGAGTTCAGGGACACAGTTTCTGGGATATCATGTCCTGGGCATCGAGGAGACAGACAACTCGCGTCGAAGATAGGGCTTACTGCCTCATCGGGTTGTTCCGCGTCAGTCTCACCATTGCGTATGGGGAAGGTCAGCGGGCCTTTTCTCGCCTTGTCGAAGCCATTGCAGTAAAGAACCCTAGCTGGGATATTTTTGCGTGGTTCGGACAACCTTCTGTGGACCACTTTGCTCTCCCTTCGTCCCCTGCATCATACCCTACCTTCGAGTCTGATATGAGGAAGGATAGGGGTGGCGTGCGGGAGTTCACCATCAATGCGCACGGGTTGTCTCTGAGGTCGTTTCCTCCCATCCAGATGGAACTCTCTTCGGTCATAGAACCAGAAGGGCCTGGGAAGCCATTCCTTGTCAGCCTGAAACCACGAACCGACGGCGAAAGTCATTCGGGAATGTACGGGAATCTTGTTGTGGAATGCGGGGCGACCCGGCTCAAAACCATTCGTAATGCTCGACAACTCTCGGCATGCATTATCAACCACCACACCACACGAAATCGCGACCAAGGAAAGTTGATGGTTGGGAGGGAGTATATCTGTCTTCTGCTTTACTTGGAGGACGGAGAGCACGATGAGAGCACATGGATGAAGCTCGCTACGGACAACCTGTTACGCGTATCCTGTTTGGGTACACCTGAGACAGCCTGTAGTGGTGTGGCCGTCGGGGCATCGGACTTCACGAGTCAGCAAGCGAATATGGCTGGGCCAGATGGATTTACCTCGTCGCTTGTGACAACATTCATACGATCTCCTATGCCATCGAAATAATTGTTTCTCCTGTATCCTCTTCACTAGCATACGATACACACCTTGCGCAGTAGGTGAATCGGCAACGGTTTCGAAGGGACCTGCCGCCTCGCGAATCAGCTGTGCTAGAGTGCTTCCGGTGGAAGAGCCGGTGCAACGGACACTTGAACCGTCAGCTGGCTAATGCAGTCAAAGATGGACCTCCGGAGCCCCGCCGCCTTGCAAGTTACGTCCCGTGCAGAACAATCCTGTATGCATCGTTGCGAATCCGAGATTAATATTCCGATTTCGTCGGAAGCAGGATGCTATCTCTCAGGATCATAAGAGGAGTGGCTGTCGAAGTCGCTGGTGAAGGTTGGGAATTATGACCTTCACCCGCTCGGCGCCATCAAACAAGGTTGGTATCTGGTATGTGGCCCTACGCATGAAGATACGAGCTGGTCGACGCACCCCGCCCCAGATGAGTCGCAATTGAGAGACGTCGTCCGTATCCAGAATACAAGGCTGAACAAGGACCTGGTCGCTTCGATGCGCATTGGGCTTGTTGTCCTCAACATGACAGAAGGTGTGACAATTCAGCTTTCAGAGGCATGCTGCCTATGAAGTTGCAGTGAATGATGACGCGGACGAGTCGGTCTTTGAACTCCATAAGGTGAAGTGCAGTCAAGATGTTGTCGTGCGACATATACGGACAGAACTGGGTTGTTGTGGACGCAGTTGTCAATAAAAATAAGGTGTTTCGCACAGGAAGCACAAGGGCAGGGAAAACGAGGCTAGAAGTGGAAGGGCGGGGTGATGTGTGGCGCAATTATAGGCACCGCAGTGAAGAACGTGCGATGATACGTGGGCGATGGACGTGTCGACGTTGACAGCGATAAGCCATCGATGAGTATCAGGCGCTGGCTGCGCTTCTGCCGACGCTTCTATGTCCCGCAGTTTTCCCGCCACTTTCCTTTTCAGGTTAGCGCCCCGACGCCACTTCCTCATTTAGCAACCCCGACAGGTGTTGTTTTTGTTTGTGGGCCATGTCACTCGACGTTCGCTCTCCCGCCCATCGTCCCATTCGGTCATATTCTCAGTCACACGCACGATGACCTGCTTTAAAGTAAGTTCCCGAACTCACGACTGGCGGGGTATAAGAACCCCGCCCCATGCCGCCATCGAGTCACCCAGCATTCTCCACACTCTCCCGACGTCCCCGCATCTCTCTCCATGTATCACCCCTCTGACTCCAACTACAAGTCATGGACCTCCCGCTCGGGCTCCCACTCGGCTCCGTCGTACCCGACGACCTCGCCCGGCCCCATGCCAAGTGCCCCGCATCTCCACACGGTGTCCTTGCCCCACCCTAATTCCGCACCGTTCCATGCATCATCGTCGTCGAGCTCCCAATGTATGATCATTCCTCCCCTGTGCCTTGTTACTCGTGACTTTACTTACCCCACCTCCAGACCACCCCTCCTTTGAGGGCTCCTCCCGTATCGTCTCACTCAATCCCCTCCTATCATGGACGGGTGTTCTCCCACTGTATTACAACGTGACTAGAGACGCTCGACACATCCAACTCCAACCCAATTGCCCGGATAACCTACTCCATGCGCCAGCTGTGCACCCAGTTTGCACACACCTCGTACTCAGCGTCCCCTCGCTCCCGCTTTGGTCCATGATCGAAGTTCGGAACTCACGCGGCGTGAGCGTACTCGACGTGCTCATACGCATCCGCGATGTTCTTGATCGCAGCGTATCTCCTACAGAGATGGGCGCCATGGTCAGTACCTTTGCCTCTGCCTCTGAGTATTTCAGGGCTCGGACGCGTGCTGACCCGCGCGAATTTGCGCAGGGTGTGAAGAGGATTGATTTCCTCGGACCGAACGTATTTTTCGCGGGTTTATCGAGGTCCAGGGATGGGCAGGATCGGTGGGAGGTGCACTTCGTGACGGCATGAACTAGCACTTCCCTCCGCCTTTACCCTTTCTACTGCGTCATGAACCATGATCAACTTTAGGTTCCAATAATTGGAACCTATGTGTGTCACGGCCTTGGCTGATGACTATATTCTATTTTTCATCTATTACAGCGCACCGCGCCCGACTCTTTCTCGGACTTCATGGACGGTCATCCGCTATTTTCATCTCCCCCCTCTCGATCAACTGTTTTCGTCTGTATCATTGCTGTGGACTGTCTCGCACATCTTTCTCGCCATCATTGTGGACTTTCAAGCCGCCGCCATTTACTGTATCCATTCATCATGTCAACGCTGTCTTTGATCTCCTGTAACAGTATTTGCTTCGTGCTTCGTGCTTCGTTTTCTTAGTCATATTGTGGGATAGGATGGACATCGTCTGTAGCCATTAGATACACCCACTACGATACCCGCAACCGAGCTGCAATTGAATCCCATACCCTTCATGTGCATTCTGTTCTAGCGCGAGTACTGTATCGCAAATTATTCCAAGTGTTAGAATTTCTTTAGAGCATGACCACAGGTGGCAACGGGCTGCAGGGCAACGAGAAACAACCCTTCGAATTTAATTAAGTACGGCTCCTCGAACATTAGCCTAGTACTATGAGCAACATTTTAAACACCAAAATCACGATTACCATTGGGAGGTCCCGCGACACCCTCCAGACGTCTAAGACAGTTTATTTCTGTGAGCTTCATAACATATCACGACAGTTCATTGAGTGCCTCTGCTATTCCTTCTTTCGCAGACTGTGTGTACCTTTTGCTGTGCATTCTCCTGCAGCTGCACGAGTGGTGTGAAGAGAAAAGGCTATGTCGGGACTCGGGAGAATAGGACACTGACGCGCGTGGTCGCTGAGGCTGTGCCGTGTGAGCTGATCCACATCATTAATCATTAGTCATTAACTAGCAGTGACTTGTTTGGGCCTTTGTCCCAATGGGGGTGAAGATACTTATCCTACTACACACATCTTTAATTTACATTAACTTTGGCTCAAATGGGAGGTGAAGATGTTTAATCTAGTACACATGGATTGTTAGACTTCATGTTATGAGTAGTAATATTTTCAAACTTTTTCAATCATTACACTCTACGTTCACTTTCATCTTTTACCATACACCTTAATGCACATGACCATGGGAAACTATGACTAAGCAAGTCTAGACCCATGACATCATAAACACATGTTATTAATCTCTGTTTACTTCTTTTCTCATTTTAATTACTGCTGAGAACTCTCTCACTATACTATATTCATACATAGTAATCTCTCTCACGCACTGCTTGGTCTGTGCACATCTTTCAGTAGTATAAAGGCTCTCATGTATTAGCCTGCTACCTCAGTCTAATCCATTTGTCATTGTGTGGTTCATAGCCCGCTGTGATTAAGGATATTGCTCTTGCCTCTATTCTTTTACCTTGCGAGCAGTTGGTGTACGCTGTGAAGTGTGTCGTCCGGCTAGTGATCTTTTCGGAGGTCATTACACTTCATGGCTTTAGTTTGCATTGTATTGATTGACTCATTTGGACCTTTGGCCCAAATGAGGGGTGAAGATGCTCATCCTAGTGGACTGTTAGATTTCCTGGCTTTAGTTCACACAAAGCATGCTTCATACAATTAGATTTTATATTTCACAGTCAAAGGTAGTCATAAAATATCTCTAAGTACTTCAGTAAATACCACATTGATTGTCTTTGTATCATTCTGAGGTTGTGTTACAAGTATAGCAGACACCCCTCTTTTTCTTTCTCCTCTCGCATCACCTGATCTCTTGGTCATGGACAGTCTTCCCCAAGACATCTGGGACAACATTCTTCCTGACCTCGACATTCCCCAAGCCTTATGGGATGAGGTATTCCAACCTATACTCTTTGAGGACTAGCGTTCTCTTGTATTCCTATCCCCTCTTCAGTCACTCTTTATTTCGGACCTTCTTTGGACCATTTAACTCCAAAGTCAAATTCTCTTGCATTTGACTCATATCCATATATTCATATTCACTTATCAGCCTCTATTCATTTCATATGCTTTCATTTCGGTCGTATTATAACTGTGTCTGCAGTTCTTTTCATTTCAGTATCAATATGACTGTGCCTGCAGTCTATTTGATCTTGTATCTTTTTATTATGGTACTTTTATTCATACCTATTTCATCTTACACATTTCTAGCAGTGACTCTATTTTTAGACTGGCCCTAAAGGGGTTTAGTATAAATAGCTCAATTGCCGCCCATGTAAACTTTAACTTTGATCTACACAATCNNNGTGAAATTCAAAGTCCTCACTGAAATGCTTAATCTTGATCTTCTGTCAATCAGAAGTTCAGTTAAGGAACTGAGAACCTTCTGAGGAAGGTGTCTCCATTTGTCCATGGATCAGAGGATCCACTGTTCCAGGCTGTTGTCCACAAGCCTGAGGTTGCAACTCTTGTCCACGAGCTGCCTCACTCTAATAGAGATCTTGCCCACAGTCTCTTACAGCCAACTCTCCCTCTTGTGCCTGGGAGGAGCCTGCTCTAACTTGTACTGAGACTATCATCTAGGAGTACCACAACTGTCACACAAAGATCAGAGGGTCATCAATGGTAGCAAAGACTTCAGTCTTCTGCATACGCATTATTTGTTACATCAGTGGTAACAGATGGCACAAAGCAGCCTGGGTCGCAATTCTTTTTCTACATTCATAAGCTTGAAGATGTATTCTTCCTGTCATAAAACAGTTGCCTCTCCTTACTGCTTAGTATCTTCCAACCAAGCTCTAGGGATATGACAAACTGAATGATGTAAAAAGCATCAGTGCAATCAGAAATAATATCTTCTTTGGCAAAGAGAAAGGTAACAGGTTCTCTGGGGTCCACAAAGCCCAGGAACAAAACTACACATAAACTAGTTTGTAATCAAAAGACACTCTACCTCCACAATGCCTGTGGGACTAACAAAATGATATAGACTCAGCCTGGGACTGTGCAACCACAGTGGCTCCCAGTTGTCCTTTGCAAACAAGGCATGACCCTTGTGCAGGTATCACCTCAAGGGAGGGACTGAGAAAGTTTCTATCTAGTCTGACCAAAGCTTGTGACTGGAACCATGACACTCTAAAGGTGTGAGCATAAAAAAAAATGAAAACATGGGAAAGCTCCTGTGGACACTCCTTAACCCTAGAGTCCAGGTAGTGTATGATAGTCTAATCCAAGTGTAATGACTCTCAAAAGAATCACTAGCCAGATGATGTATCTCACAGCATACACCACTACTGGCAAAGGTATGAAGAAAGCTGAGTGAGATCCTTAATCATGCAGGGTATGAACCACAACAATGACAAGTGGATTAGACTGAGGTAATGGGCTAATACATGACTGCCTTTATACTACTGAGGAATGTGCACAGACCAAGCAGTGTGTGAGAGAAATTACTAAGTATGAGTATAGTATAGTGAGAGAGTTCTCAGTGGTAATTAAACAAGAAGAGAATGAGACAGAGATTAATAACATGTGGTTATGATGTCATGAGTCTAGACTTGCTTAGTCATAGTTTCCCATGGTCATGTGCTAAAAGGTGTATGGTAGTAAGAAAAAGAGTGTGAAGTGTAACAATTGAAAAAGTTTGAAAATATTACTATTCATAACATCACATGATTTGATATCACATGACATAACCCCTAGGATGCAATGATATCATGATCATTGATCTTACAGTATTTAATACAATGCAAGACATCTACACATGTTATGCCCCATGTTAGGAGTCTAAACCCCTAATCTAGATCTCCACATGTTCACTTCATATTCTTTCTTCTCTTTCATCTCCATGCTGTGCACACCCTTTCACTTATGCATACACATGCTTGACACATGTTTTGTCTTCCATTCCAGTGCCTCATGTCTAACACATGTTGGTACTTCTCTTTCATTCTAGAGGCAGTGCTCCTACACATGTTTGACACATGTTCTGATTCTCTTCCATTGTGATACCTGGCACATCACACATGTTTTACATGTTTTATCCTCATGTTGACCATAAGTTACCTTTATTTATAGTAGCATCTATAGATTAGACTACAACAGATGTAAATTATAGTTTTGCTATATAAACCAAGAGCCTAGCACTGGCATCCCTAGTCTAGTTCTCTTGGAGTTTCCCCTTCAACAAAGAGAGATCCACTCAGTGAGGTTTATCCTCAAAGATCACCTTTTTCCTTAGCTTGTAGCCTTGTCATCTACTCGCTTACCTACTCATTCAACCTCCAGTTATAGCTAGCTCAGCGTCCCCAAGGATAATCAATAGTAGTTGTTGTTGGGTCATTTCAAGTAGAGTATGAAAGTATGGTCTAGTTCTAGTGAAACAACCTAAAAGAGCCTATAACTCTAGGTTGCACTAAGAACACTTAGACTTGAAGGGAAAACTACTAACGGAATCGAGTGGAACTCCTAGAGGTTGGTAAATTCCCAAGAGAACTAGACTGGGGAACATCCAGTCATGTCTCTGAGTTTATATAGCAAACTACTACTTGTACATGTGTATGATGGATCTACTGATGTAGTAATGGAGATTAAATACATGCATTAGGCATGAGGTGCAGTGATTAAAAGAGTGAGAACATAGCATGCTGTGGCAGAATGGAAGAGAAGAAATGGAAATGAAAAGAAGGAGCAGATATTGTATGGCTCAATGTCTACACATGATAACTTTCATCAAAGTTACCTTACCTTATCTTATCTTATCTTATCCAATTAGATCAATATCTAATCCTATTCTGAAGATATTTCTCTTCAGCTGGCTTGGCCACTGTGCCACTTCAATCATGTGATTTGATATCACATGACTTTTCCAGTCACATAACTGTGTCACCTGACCTAACCTCTAGTTCACAATGACATCATGATCATTGGTCCTACAAGTATTTAACATGATGCAAGACATCTACACATGTTATGCCCCATGTCTGAAGTCTAGACCTCAGATCTAGATCTTCTCATGTTCTCCTCATGTTATTTCTTCTCTTTCATCTCCGTGCTATGCACAACACACTTCTTATGCACAAGCATGCTAGATGCATGTCTTTCATTTCCATACCTCATGTTTGACACATGTTGATACTTCTCTTCTATTTTAGAAGCAGTGCTTCTACACATGCCCAACACATGTTTGATACAGGTGTTTCCCTTCTGTTTCTCATCTCCATGCCTCATGTAGTATATGATGCTTGCTGGTATCTATCCTTATACAGTTTTATCATAGATCATAGTACAACAACTGTAAATAGATAGAGATGCTATATAAGCCCAAGAGCCTAGCACTGGCATCCCCAGTCTAGTTCTCTTGGATAAATACCCCATTACCAGAGGACCACTCAGGAAGTCTTAGTACTTCAAACCTCACCTTTACCCTTTACTTGTGGCCTTGTCAGTTACTTGCTTTACCTATTCTGACTCAAAGAGTCATAGCTAGCTCAGTGTCCCCAAGATGACTTTGATAGTAGTAGGGTTGTTTCAGATATGACCATGAGAGTCATATAACCTTATAAGAATAAATTAAAGTATGGAAGAGTTCTTGACATTGAATCTAGACTCTAAGAGAAGTGAGCATCCATGAGTGTGAGTGAACCAGCTGAAAGTGAACTAGCTTCAGTCTAGTGGTCACATGACATCACATGATGTGATAAGATATGATAAAAGAAAAGAGAAAGAAATGACTAAGTTCCTGTAGAGGTCACTTGTGGACTTGAAACCATAACATGTTGACAGTAGGGTGAATGCAAGTAGATTTTGGAAGAATAAGTTTGACAGCATTAGGTAAAACTTATTTGATCTTGTATGGTCTGATCCATTTTTGAGTTAACTTTTTTGCTGTATAGGGAAGTTTTAATTTATCCATAGATAGCTAAATCTATTGGCCAATAGAATACTTTGATACTTCAGATCTCTTTTTGTACGAATAAGTCTTCATTTGTTCTCTTGCTTCTTCTAGAGCTGCTTTTACTTCTTTGTGTGAACATGCAACTTCTTTTCCAAACTCCACTTCTGAACCTGTCACTGTTCCTTCAAATCCCATGCATGGAGCATAGTTACGTGTGATATTGAAAGAAATGGAATCAATAGCAGTTGTGAAGGAATTATTGTGGGAAAATTGTTTCATTTTGATCCAATCCATTCAATCTCCTTGCTTTTTGGCAATGTAAGTTTGGAGATATTGTTCTAGTTCTCAGTTGATCTGTTCTGTTTGATCATTGGTTTGTGAATGATAGGCAGTCAAGATCTTCTGGTGGATTGAAAGAAGTTTACATAACTCTGTGATAAAGTCTGATATGAACTGTGGTCCTCAATCTGATACTATGATAAAGGGTAGTCCATGTATATACCAAATATTGTTCTGAAATAGGATAGCTAAGTCCATAGATGAAACTGTATTGCAAGTTGGAATAAAGACTACTTCTTTTGAGAATCGATCAACAACAACACAAATTGCCATGTATTCTTTCAACTTGGAAAGTCTGATAATAAAATTGACTGATAGATCTTCCCAGGGATGTTTAGGTACTGGAAGAGATAAAAGTTTTCCTGCCAGTGCCTTTTGCTTACCCTTTGTGAGGGTGCACACTTGACAGCTATCTATGTATAGTTTAGTGTCTTTAGTGACTCCTGGTCATGAAAAATGATGTGTAAGTAAATGAATTGTTCATGCATAACCTTGATATCCAGCTAGTGGTGAGTCATGACAAATAGTTAATAGTTTGGTATGAAGAGATTCTGGTACATATATTTTGTTTTTTGAAATTTTGAAAATATTACTAGATATATCATGGCTGTAATCATCTATCATGTCTTCATCTATCTTTTTTGATTCTTTTTGTAATTTTTTGAAAAAGGAAGAAGAAATAGAGATTTCATTAATAAAAACAGAAGGAGGTAAAACAGTGATGTTTGTGTTATGATCAGGAATTGTATCACCATGATCTGGTTATTATGAGAGAGCATCTGCATGACCGTTACTAATACTAGGTTTGTAAATAAAAATATAATTAAATTCTTGAAGAAGCGTGTGCCAGCAAGCCTGTCATCCTGATAAGGTTTGAGGCTTCTTGCAATATTCTAAGTTCTTGTGATTGGTCCAGATTTCAAATCTTTCATGACCTATAAGATAGTGGCACCATTCTTCTAATGCCCTAATAACTGCTAAAAGTTCTTTGTTATAGATAGGATAGTTGCACTCTGCAATATTGAAGGAATGGGAAATGAAGGCACAAGGTCACCACAAACCATCATCGCATTTTACTGACAAAACTGCCCCTGTTGCTATATTGGATGCATCTGTTTCTAAACACATTTCTTGTTCCTGATTTGAATAAACTAGAAGTGGAGCTGTGATAAATTTCTTTTTGAGCATGTCAAATGCAGTTTGTTGTTTTGGATCCCATGTGAAAGAAATGTCTTTCTTGGTAGATCATTTAAGAGTCAAGTGATTTCTGTGAAACCTTTTATGAATATTCAATAATAATTACATAGTCCAAGGAAGCCTTGGAGTTGTTTGAGGTAAGTTGGAGTTGGCCAATCCAGTATTCCAGACACCTTTTTCTCCTGCATTTTGACTCCCTCTTTAGATACTGTTATACCTAAGAAGTTGACCTTCTTCTCAGAAAAGGTGCACTTCTCAGGTTTTACATAAAGATCATTATCTCGTAATCTAGATAAAACTTCTCATACAATGTCCTTGTGTTCTTTTTTAGTTTTTTTTTCCTTTTGTAAATATCATACAGTCATCAATGTAAATTACAAGTATAGCATACATGTCATTAAATATGTTGTTTATCATTTGTTGGAATGTGGGAGGAGAATTAGTTATTCCAAAATACATAACAGTAGGTTTGTATTATGACTATGGCTGGGGGAGGCCTAGTCTTGGATCTAATAGGCTCCTAACCTTCATACAGTATTGGACTGATGGATGTCTGCATACCTGGACAAGGCTACAAATGGAATTTGCATGTACTCATACAATAGGTGGTCAGAAGGCAAGATTGAGGATGGCCATAAGGTAGCTCAGCTATGATAGAGGAAAGGGTTCTAGGAGGATCTTGCAGGTGGTTCAAGGTGGAGCAGACTGAGGGAGACCACTGGGCAGCAGCCTGATGGTCAGATGATATCAGGTAGGGTTAGGTAGATTCAAGCTAAGGAAAGTACATGGAGTGTGAGAGCATGATTATAAGTAGATGTCCGAGTGTAGCACAGACCAATGGATATCTAAGGTAACAAGGATGCATAAGATGTCCAAGGTCAAGGGTATGTCCATAAATAGGACAATGAGTCAAAGGAAGAATATGATGCAAAGAGTCAATGTGGCAGTAATGGTACAAATGTAGAAAGATGACTAGGGGAAAGCATACAAAGGGTCCAAGGGTTTGAAGGTGACTCATCTTGAGTCAGGAGGGTGGAGGGTGGAAGACACAAGGTGATACACAAGGATATGTAGGGACATGTATAGGAGCAATGATGAGGAGAGATGATGTGTATAGGTGATGTGGCCAAGGATGACACAGGCCAAGGTAATGTGGCCAATGACTATGTGATGGGGAATTCCTGGTAACTCCAATGGACATTGTGAGAGCCAAAGGGGAAGGCCTAGGGCAATGTCAAGGCAAGGGGGATGTCTATGTGCTAGGATAGAGGTATCTGGGAGGTGAGGTCTGAAAGGCTGGTGGAAATGACTGAGGTCACAAGGACAGGTCATGGGAATTCTAATGATGTTAGAGAATGTATAGGGTCCAGTGGTAGCATAGCTATGGCTGCCTAAGGAGAGGGAGACAGAGGAGGGGACAAGGGTGCCAGTAGGAGAGTTCCAGGCAATTCAAGGGTTTCAATGATTCTGAGGATAGGATGTTGATACTAGCAATGGCTAGGAAGCTCATAGGAGTTTGAGGAGGGTTCAAAGGAATGGTAGTGTATGGGTTTGCACAAGTCGAGGGAAGAAAAGAAAAGAGTAGATACGAGCATGGCTCAAATCATGACAGTTCATAGGCATCCATAGGGGTTACAAATACACCTTTCCATTCATCTTCTTCTTTGATTCACACATTATTATAACCCCAATGAAGGTCTAGGGCTGTAAATAGATCTGTGCCCTTAAGGTGATCTATTAACATGGATATTAAAGATAGTGGATAGGCATTTTTAATAGTGCCTTCATTTAAATACTGGTAATCCATAACAAGATGTTTCTTTCTGTCTTTCTTGGAAATAAAGAATACAGGAGCCATTTGAGGAGATTTTGATGAATGAATATATCCTTTTTTGAGTTCTTTATTAATGAAGTTTTGTACTTCATCCATCTCCATGTCTGAAAGAGGAATTACATGTCTCTTTTTGGAAATGAAATCTGATTTAAGATCAATGGTGTGATCCCAGGGTTTTCATTCAAGGACTCTTTCTGACTCTTGCTCAGAAAACACATTGAGGAAGTCATGGTACACTTCTAGAACTTTTTCTTTTACTCCCTCTTCTATGATTCTAATAAATAATAGTGAGTTACATGCTTCCATAGGGACATCTTCCATTATTTTACAATGTTAGATACAATGAGGAAAAGAAATAGTTTTTTCTATCCAATCAATATCAGGATTGTAGTGATAAAGCCAGTCATATCCTATGATTAATTGATGGGTGCCTATTTCAGAAACATAGGCATCAATAACCTTGAAATGTCCTTGAATACAAATAAGAAGGATACATGCTTGGGTAATTTTCCCAATGGATCTGTTAGATCTGTCAGCATTTTTTACAGAAATCGGTTTAGGAATATTAAAAATGGGAATATCATATCTTTGAACATAATGTCAGTCTATGAAAGTGTGGGAGGCTCCAGATGAAATGACCCAACAACAACTACTAAAGTCTTGGGGATGCCAAGCTAAGATCTGACTGTAGAATAACAGGAGGGTGAGTGAGGAGTGACAAGGTCCAAGACTCAGGGAAATGACTAAGGATTTGAAGTACTGAGACTTCCTGAGTGGAACTCTTGTTGAAGGGGAAAACTCCAAGAGAACTAGACTGGGGTTACCAGTGCTAGGACTCAAGATTTATATAGCAAAAGTATGTATGTACATGTTGTGGTCAGATCTACTGATCGTACATACAGATATTAAATACATGAGGAATACATGTGTCTAACATGCTATAGAGTCATGTAAAGCACTGCCTTACAATGGAAGAGAAGTTAAACATGTGCCAGACATGAGTGTTATGAGTAGTACTATTTTTCAAACTTTTTCAATCATTACACTCTACACTCATTTTATTTCATATCATACACCTTAGTGCACATGACCGTGAGAAACTATGACTAAGCAAGTCTAGACTCATGACATCACATACACATGTTATTAATCTCTGTTTACTTCTTTACTTCTTTAATTACCGATGAGAACTCTCTCACTATACTATACCTATACATAGTAATATCTCTCACACACTGCTTGGTCTGTGCACATTCCTCAGTAGTATAAAGGCTCGCATGTATTAGCCTGCTACCTCAGTCTAATCCATTTGTCATTGTGTGGTTTCTAACCCGCTGTGATTAAGGGTATCGCTCATCTCCTCTATTCATTACCTTCGCCAGCAGTTGGTGTATGCTGCGAGACACATCGTCCAGCTAGTGATCTTTTAGGAGGTCATTACAATGAGGAATAGAAGCATAGCTTCTATAATGGAAGGGAAGCTGTTACAACCAGTGTAACAAATAACGCGTATGCGGATGACTGAAGTCAACAGCGCTACGGACAGGTCTTCCTCTGAAGACGACAGCGACCTTCTTGATCTGCAAGCGGATCACCTGATCGGCGAGCAGTATGCAACAGTTGTGGCGACCTCAGCTGGTATGCTGTTTGCAAGGCAATGAGCAGGCTCCCTCCAGGCACACAAGGAGTAGTCAGCTATGGACAGGTCGTGGGCAAGGCCTGTATCTGGGCACGGCCTCTGGGCAATAGGCAGCTGGCACAGCTAGTGTTGGGCAATGACTAGCGGACTGATCCTCTGATCAGGGACAAAGTGGTCATGCCTCCCTATAGAAGGTTGACAGTTACTTGATCAAGCTTCTGATTGACAGAAAATCGAGATCAAGGTTTAGATGTTGTGAAACACCAGTTTCGCGACGCTGACACAGGCACTGACAGTGAAGACTTCAAAATCCACGTAAGATTGCATAGATCAAAGTTAAGGTTACATGGGCGGTGATTCTAGCTATTTATACTAAGCCCCTTTAGGGCCAGGTTGAGATAGAATCTCCGCTCTAAAGTATAAAATGGAAATGACGCATCGCGTCACATATGATGCAAAAGGAAAGACGTGTCATGTCACATAAGATATAAGAGGAAGTGACGTGTTGTGTGAAGTGGAAAAGGAAAGACGCATCGCATAAGATAAAAGAGGAAAAGACGCGTCGCATACCAAATAAAGAAGACGCATCGCATACCAAATAAAGAAGACGCGTCGCATACCAAATAAAGAAGACGCGTCGCATACCAAATAAAGAAGACGCGTTGCGTAATATGAAATAGGATGCTGCGGGTGCAGCTTAACTAAATAGAGGAAATGAACTGAGGCTGGTGAGTCATGATGAAAGGAACACGAGTCATATACGAGAGAATATGACTTAGGAGTAATAAGGTCCGCAGTAAGATGAAAGAAGTCCGGGGTCGAGGTGGAAGCCAAAGAATATCCACAGGGCAATTATGGTTGAAACAACGAGAAGTCCAGGATGCCTTCCCATACCTCCTGTGGGATGTCCAGGCCTGGGAGGATGTCGTTCCAGAGGAAATCGGGTATTGGAGCGGATACCGATAGGTCTGGAGATGCCATAGGCGAAAGAAAAATAGTATCCCCTAGGACACTTGTAACAGAAGCCTGACATGTGTCAAACATGAGGTGCGGAGATGAAAGACATGCATCTAGCATGTGTGTGACAAATAAGAATAAGTGCATAGCATGGAGATGAAGAGGGAACAACATAAGGATGGGAGTGTGTCTAACATGAGTACAACATGTGTTTGTGATGTCTTGCATCATGGCATATAAGATTGATGATCATGATGTCATCACATCTAGGGTTTA
>QFEF01000554.1:0-11361 GCA_003316035.1 Neoboletus subvelutipes
CTAGGATTTGATCTTGTTCTTCTAGGGAGGGTATTCCAAGATCGTTGTCATCGTTGTCAGAGGGTTCTTCTTCTCTTTCCAAGTGAGAGGGTTTGGAGGGAGTCTCATTGTGGGAGCACCACAAACGAGGATTCAAGGTGGGTTGGTAGGAAATGGTGAAGGCTTACAATAGTAGTAGCCTTAGGTGAGAGAGCTTGACCTTTTGTTATGCTTGGCCTGGGTAAGGACAAGCGCAGCCTTGGTCGATCAGAGGTTCAAGGATTCTTCCTGCAAGACGTAGTCAAATGCTAGCCTTGTCAAGGTAGACACGACTCAAATGGTTGCAGTTCAAAGGTTCAAAGGTTCAAGGACAAGCACCCACTCAAAAGTAGGATGGAGACTTAGAGAGCGTTCAATGTGAGAAGCGATGAAAGGTATAAGATTTCAAGGGAGTTCCAGAGGAAACCCAAGGAGGTCAAGCTGTAGTACATCACTGGGTATCTACAGTTTATATATCCAAGCCAAGTGGATGATTTGGTAAGCATAGAAAGTAATAGAACATCATAGAAAGGATGAGTCAGTTGAATGACAACATCAAAAAAGGTTCTATCAGAATAGAACAGAAATGAAATGGTAAGTACTGAGCGGGGCTCGAACAGCAAGGTACAGAGTTTGATGAGCAAAAGATGAACATGGAAGGATAGCAAAGAGAATGATGTAAGAAAAGAAAAAGGTAAATTGTAACAGGTGGATTGTTACAAGTGTCCTAGGGGGTACCATTTTTCTCTCGCCCATGGGCTCACTGGACTTGTTGGTATCAGCTCCAATACCCACGTCTCTCTGGGATGACGTCCTACCGGACTTAGACATTCCCCAGGACATATGGGAAGAGTACTTCCACTCAGCGCTCTTCGAGGATTAGGCTTCACTTGGACCTGTCTCACTTCTAACTGCGGACCTTCTAAACTCCTAAGTCATATTCTCTCATATATGACTCGTGTTCCTCTCCATCATGACTCATCTTGGCCTCAGTTCATTTTGCTTATTTCATCTTCATCCAGATTAGTCAAGCTGCACCCACAGTATTGCATTTCATATTTAACCAAGATGCGTCTTTCTTCTTTTGGTACACAACACATCTATCCTTTTATATCTCACACGACGCGACTCGTGTCTTCCCTTTTATATCTTATGTGACGTGACGCGTCTTCATTTAACCTTTAGTATCATACGTGACGTGATGCGTCATTTCCTTTTATACTTTAGAGTGGAGATTCTATCTCTAACCGACCCTAAAGGGGCTTAGTATAAATACCTAGAATCGCCGCCCATGTAACCTTAACTTTGATCTATGCAATCTTACGTAGAATTCGAAGCCTTCGCTGTCAGCGCCTGTGCCAGTGTTGTTAATCATTGAAACTGGTGTTTCATCCTGTGGTCAATCTAGATCTCGAATGTCTGTCAATCAGAGTTCGATCTAGGAACTGTGAACCTTCTATAGGGAGGTGTCACCACTTTGTTCCTGATCAGAGGATCAGTCCATGAGTCATTGCCCAACACTCACCGTGCCCAGCCGCCTATTGACCAGAGGCCGTGCCCAAATACAGGCCTTGTCCACGACCTGTCCATAGCCAACTACTCCTTGTGTGCCTGGAGGGAGCCTGCTCATTGCCTTGTGAACAGCATACTGTTATGACCAGTGTAACAAATAACGCGTACGCAGAAGACTGAGGCCTTCGCTTATGGGACTAGTCTACCTCTGTAGACATGGATGACCTTCTTGGTCTGCAAGCGGATCACCTGATCAGCGAGTGGTGTGCAATGTTACGACTGGTGTAACAAATAACACGTACGCGGATGACTGAAGTCAAGAGCGCTACAGACAGGTCTTCCTCTGAAGACAACGGCAACCTTCTTGGTCTGCAAGCGGATCACCTGATCAGCAAGCGGTGTGCAATGGTT
Source organism: Neoboletus subvelutipes (assembly GCA_003316035.1). Lineage (NCBI taxonomy): Eukaryota > Fungi > Basidiomycota > Agaricomycetes > Boletales > Boletaceae > Neoboletus > Neoboletus subvelutipes. The sequence goes on from QFEF01000554.1 coordinate 1,942, forward strand.
GTGGTGACCTCAGCTGGCGTGCTGTTCACAATGGCAATGAGCGGGCTCCCTCCAGGCACACAAGGAGTAGTCAGCTATGGACAGGTTGTGGGCAAGGCCTGTATCTGGGTGCGGCCTCTGGGCAATAGGCAGCTGGGCACGGCTAGTGTTGGGCAATGGCTAGCAGACTGATCCTCTGATCAGGGACAAAGTGGTGACACCTCCGTATAGAAGGTTCACAGCTACTTGATCAAGCTCTGATTGACAGAAGATCAAGATCAAGATTTTGACAAGTGAAACACCGGTTTCGTGACGCTGGCACAGGCGCTGACAGCAAAGACTTTGAAATCCACGTAAGATTGCGTAGATCAAAGTTAGAGTTACATGGGCGGCAATTCTAGCTATTTATACTAAACCCCTTTAGGGCCGGCTAAAGATAGAATTGTTACGGCTCAATCCATGCACATGATAACTTCAATCAAGTTATCTTATCTTATCTTATCAGATATGATTAGATTGCATCTAATCTCTATACTGAAGATAGTTCCCTTCAGCTGGTTAGGCCATGAGCACCACTAATCACGTGACCTAGTGTCACATGACTTTCCCATCACGTGATCAGAGATCACATGACTCACAGATGCTAGTCATCTATTACGACATCAGGAATCTACGATCTAGTTCTAGATAACGTCATGATATCTTCACGACTTTAATGTCTGTGCTGTGCACATATTCTTATTTGTCACACACATGCTTGACACATGTTATTCATTTCCGTTCCTCATGTTTGACACATGTTGACACTTCCCTTCCATTACAGAAGCAGTGCTTCTAACACACTCCTTCAGCATGTTTGATACACGCTTTATCCTCATGCTTGATGCATGTTTCCCTCATGTATTTAATCACCGTCTCTACATCGGTAGATCCGTAGTACACATGTACATACATAGAGATGATATATAAGACCAGGAGTCTAGCACTGGTAACCCCAGTCTAGTTCTCTTGGAGTTTTCCCCTTCAACAAGAGATCCACTCAGGAAGTCGTAGTACTTCAAACCCCTAGTTTTATCCTTGAGTCTTGGACCTTGTCACTCCTCGCTCACCCTCCTGTTATTCTACAGTCAGATCATAGCTCGGCGTCCCCAAGACATTAGCAGTTGTTGTTGGGTTGTTTCAAGAATCTCTGCTCTAAAGTCTAAATAGGAAATGACGCGTTGCGTCGCATATGAGTCAAAGGGAAAGACATGTTGTGTCGCGTAAGATATAAAGGGAAGAGACACGTCGCGTTGCGTAAGATATAAAGGGAAGAGATGCATCACATCGCGTAAGATATAAAGGGAAGAGACGCGTTGCGTGAAGTATAAAAGGAAAGACGCGTTGCGTGAGATATAAAAGGAAAAGACGCATCGCGTGAGATATAAAAGGAAAAGACGTGTCGCATACCGAAAGAAGAAGATGCGTCGTGTAATATGAAATAAGAAGCTGCATCGTGTAATATGAAATAAGAAGCTGCAGGCACAGCTTAACTAAACGAAGAAATGAACTGAGGCTGATGAGTCATGATGAAAAGGATACGAGTCATATACAAGAGAATATGACTTAGGAGTAAAAGGTCTGCAGTGCGAAATGAAAGAAGTCTGGGGTGAGATTCAGGTTGGAACAGCGAGGAGTCCAGGATGCCTTCCCATACCTCCTGTGGGATATCCAGGTCTGGGAGGATGTCGTCCCAGAGGGAATCGGGTATTGGGATGGATACCAATAGGTCAGGAGACGCCACAGGCGACAGAAAAATGGTACCCCCTAGGACACTTGTAACATTACCCCTGTTGTAGCATTGATCCACTGGATCAATTATCTCTATCTCCCTCATTGACGTCGTGGTTGGTGAGATCCCAGGTAGAGGGATCAATGTCATCCTCAGTGCAGTTCCAGGCTCAATGGCTGAGGGTGTTACACTTGCTGCAGTGGGCAGAGGGACATTTGTATTGGGAATGACCAGGGGTGGCGATGTTGCAGAAGGGACACAGGTAATGGGGACAGTTGGGGCGGATGTGTCCGGGCTCTTGGCATTGGAAGCAGGTGGGCCCCCTGAATTGCACATGTGGGGGAAACACTCGCGACATGGCATTACTGGAGTGAAATATGGGACGGGAACAACCATCCATGGTGGTAGGGGAACAATTTGGAGTAACAGGCTCAACAGCAGGTACTGCTGGAGGTCCCTCAGGTATCCCGGGTAGGAGGTGTCCGGGGGTTGTGTCCATGTCGGTGGGTACGTTAAGATGGGGGAGGTGCGGCATTCTGGCAGAAAAAAGAAAGTTCCGCTGTCGGCAGAGCCGGGGGCGAGGGGAAGGGGATTCGGGAGATATGGGGGAGGGTATGCGGGTGGTGTCGCCGTCTCCTCATTCTCCTGAGTCAGAACTGGACTCACTGGACTCGTACTCCTCGGCAGCAATGGTTGCCCATCCGAGACGTCCATTGCTTCGGGAGAAGTCTGCGGGATGGAGGTTGGGAGAGAAGTATTCAGCTCTCTCGTCCACAGATAGGAGAAGGAGAACTGGGTAGAGGGCATTGGCGAGGATGGGGTTTGGGAGGAGAGAGAGGATAGTGTCAAAGCCTTCTTCTTCGAGGAGGTCCAACGTGAGGTTTCTGGCCTCGGTGAGGGTCTGTTGGAAGGCATTGATGGTGACGTCATCCTGTGTGGCACTTCGAGAGACGTTGGCAAAGACACAGGGACCTGACGAGCACCAGGTGGCCCTGGTGAAAAGGGACTGAAGGGTGGTGTAGATTCAGTACTGCCTAACAAGGAGGACGAGGGTGGTGTTGGCAGTGAAGAGGGGGGTTCTCTCGAAGATGTTGGTCGCATCATTATTTTCGAGAGCAGCGACATAGAGGGCGTGGTGAGCGACAGAGGGGAGATGATTGAGATGGGTGCACAGGGGGGCAGTACCGTTGAGGAAATTGTAGGACATGGGGGTTCTGAGGAAAGGGGGAATCAGAGGGATCACCGCCTTTTATATTCCTCCAGGAGTTCCCGAGCGTTGTCAAAATTTCTTTCAGGTTCCCAAGTATCCTCGGCATCGGAATATCCTTTCCAATGTACTAGGTACTGCCTCCGGTTATTGGTCCCACGATGGTTGGTTATTCGTTCCATTTCGTATTCCTCTTCTCCATCTATTAGCTCCGGTGGCGGATTATGGAAGTTGGGGCTGTGTTCTGGGGTTTCCCTGTATGTCAACAGGAGGGAAGCATGAAACATGTTGTGGATCTTCCACTGTTTGGGCAAGGTGATCCAGAAGGCTACGGGGGATATTACTTCCGAGATCTTGAACGGCCCGAGTCGTTTGGGCGAGAGTTTTCGGGAGATGTTCTTGGTTCAGATGTTCTTTGAATCCAACCAGACCTCATCTCCGACTTTCCATGGTTTGAACTTCAAATGAACTCTCTCTTTCATTCGCAGTTGGGTCAGGGCGTGTGCGGCTTCGGCTTCTTTTCATGCATCCTCAAGATGGGAGAGCTGTTTTTCCAGTGCAGGCAAGAACATAGTACCAAGAGGGGGGTATGACCTGGGTTCGTATCCCATGATCAAGGCAAAAGGGGACTTCCCCATGGACAAATGCACGGTGGCATTATGGGCAAATTTGGCAGCAGTAAGGTTTTCTAACCATAGTTCGGGGTTTCCTTGGCAGAATATTCGGAGGTAGGTTTCCAACTCTTGATTGTACCTTTCGGTTTCTCCATCGGATTGAGGGTGATAGGTGGTGGACAAGGATATGTTGTAGTCCAGTAGTCGGGCGAGTTCCCTGGCAAATGCTGAGGCGAACTGAGGTCCCCTATCCAAGATCAATCTGTCGTGCAAACCGAATCTTTTGAATATGTTTTCAAAAAAGAGTTGGGCAATTCCTGCCGAATTGACGGTTTTTGTGCAAGGAGCGAGAATTACCCCCTTACTGAGGCCATGGTTGACCACAACCATTACAGAATCAAACCCCCGCACCGGAGGAAGGTCAGTAATTAAATCCACGGATAGGTGGGAAAACGGGCGGGATGTCTGGACCACAAGAGGCACAAGGGGTGGAATTGTAGGGTGGGTTTGTACTTTGTTGGCCTGGCATATGGCACAGCCAGCCACAAACCGACGGACAAAGGCAGACATGCCCAGCCACCAATAATCTTTAGAAAGGAGCACAACGGTGCGCATGTGGCCACCGTGGCCTCCTTCGAGTGAGGTGTGTGCATCCAGCATGAGTTCTTGGTGGGCATCGCCCAGGATATACATTTGGCCCTTGTAGTAGAGCTTCCCGTTGAGGTAGGTCCAGTCAGCTGGAGAGGACCGGCCAAACAAAGGTATATCATTTTCCATGCCCTTCAGGGCGTCAATAATGAGGGGGTCCTCCTCTGAGGACTGACGGATTCGATCAGCAAGCGTGAGATCGAGGATCCGAACTTGGTGATCAAAAGCATCACTGGGCAACATTTGGACATCGGCATTGTCCATAGTGGTGTTGACAGCATCATGTCAAGACAGGGTGTCAGCCAGTCCCATCTGGGATCTGGGTAGGGCAGTGTAGGCAAGGTCAAAATCCTGCAAAAATAACAGCCACCTGGCTTGGTGACGGGAGAGCTTCCGAGGTTGCTTAAAATAGGTAAGGTTCTTATGATCCGTGAGAACCGTTATGGGATAGGTGGAACCTAACAGGTATTGGCGCCATTCTTCCAATCCTCGGATCACGGCAAGCAATTCCTGGTCGTATATGTCATAATTGCGCTCATCAGGGGCGAAAGTCTGGGAGAGATAGCCACACGGCTTATAGTCTCCATTGGGGTCATGTTGCATGAGGACACCACCTGATGCAGTTAACGACACATCGGTCATGATGGTAAACAGGCGATCGGGGTCGGGGAAAGCTAGAACAGGTCCGCGGGTGAAAGCATCTTTTAATAGTTGGAACCCAGTCTGATGTTTGTCGGTCCATTCCCAGGTCTGGTTCTTCTTGGTTAAGTCTAGGAGGGGTCGGGCAAGCTCCAAGAAGGAGGGAATGAATTTCCTGTAGAAATTGCAGAACCCTAGGAAGGAGCAGACATCTTTGACGTTTACCGGGGGGGTCCATTCTTCAATAGCTTTCAACTTGGCTGGGTCCATCTGGACTCCGTCCTTGCTGACAATCATTCCGAGGTATTTGACGGACGGGGTGGCGAATGTGCACTTTTCCAGCTTCAGATACATCTCGTGTTCTTGGAATCGCTGGAGGACCTTCCTGGTCCTATCCTCATGGGAGTCATGGTCGGAGGAATGGATTAGGAGGTCGTCCATATATATGATTAACCACCCTTCAGTGATGAAATCGCCGAAGAGGTCATCCATGAACACCTGGAAGGTAGCTGGGGAGTTACACATGCCGAAAAACATGATGGCAGGTTCGAATAACCCAAATGGGGTGAGGAATGCGGCTTTCCACCGATTTTCTGGTTTGATGACATTATTATATCCCCACCGGACATCGAACTTTGTGAAGATGGAGGATCCTTTCAAGCGATCTATCAGATCGGAAATCAGGGGGAGGGGTAAGCGTTCTTGATAGTATGGAGGTTAAGGTACCAGTAGTCCTGGCATGGTCTTAACTTCCCATCTTTCTTCTGTACAAAGAAGAAAGGGGAGGCCTGGGGGGACTTCGACGGAACAATCTTCCCGGTGGCTAGGTGTTCGTCCACGAACTCTTTACACGCGGTCATCTCAGCAGGATTGAGCAGATAAGCCTTAGCTCATTTCAGGATAAACAAGTCTTGTAGCTCAATAGTGTGGTCATAGGATTGGGACGGGGGAAGTTTTGTGGTATCCTTCTTGTCAAACACTCCTTCATACTGCTGGTAGGCTTTCGGTAGCTCTACCTTCTTGGTTCCCTCCACCTGGGCGATAGTGGTGGAGAGGGTCGTTTGGCGGAGTATATTCGGCGGAATGACTCCCTTCTCCTGCTTCAGGAATTGGACACGGTCCGGGATGGTCCATCTTCTGTACTGGTCATAGAGTTCACTCTCTATGTTCTCATTTTCCTGATGACCCAGGAAACGTAACAAATACCTCTGAGCGGTATCTTCCGAGGTAGTTGATTTATAGTTGGCCAGAGTAATGACAACTGTGCCATTCCGCCAATCTATCTTGGGATTCATAGTTCAGAGCCATGGCAGGCCCAGGATGACATCATCCTTTCCACAATTGAGGATGAGCAGCTCGCGTTGCTCTCGTACTCCTTGGAGATCAATGACCACCATGGTCTTCTCCTTTATCGTTCCGGATTGGTTTGGCGTCCCATCTACGTTCCATGCGGCAATAGGAACGGTTAATTCTTCGGTTGGCAGTTTCAGTCGGGTGACTGCCTCTTTGCTTATAAAGCATCCGGTTGTTACGACTGGTGTAACAAATAACACGTACGCAGATGACTGAAGTCAAGAGCGCTATGGACAGGTCTTCCTCTGAAGACAATGGGACCTTCTGGGTCAGCAAGCGGATCACCTGATCAGCGAGCGGTGTGCAACGGTTGTGGCGACTTAACGCGGTGGCGGCTACCTCAGGTGGCATTCCTGTTAGCGGCGATGAGCGGGCTCCCTCCAGGCACACAAGGAGTAGTCAGCTATGGACAGGTCATGGACAAGGCCTGTATCTGGGCACGGCCTCTGGGCAATAGGTGGCTGGACGTGGCTAGCATTGGGCGATGGCTAGTGGGAAAGACAAAGGGGCGACCTCAGCTAGACAGCTGTTCGCAGTTACCTGATCGAGCTCTGATTGACAGAAGATCAAGATCAGGATTTAGACGTTGATGAAACACCGGTTTCACAATGCTGGCACAGGCGCTGACAGCAAAGACTTCGAAATCCACGTAAGATTGCATAGGTCAAAGTTAGAGTTACATGGGCGGCGATTCTGGCTATTTATACTAAACCCCTTTAGGGCTGGCTAAAGATAGAATCTCCGCTCTAAAGTCTAAATAGGAAATGACGCGTTGCGTTGCGTATGAGTCAAAAGGGAAGACGTGTCGCGTCGCGTGAAGTATAAAAGGAAAGACATGTCGCGTGAGTTATAAAAGGAAGAGACGGGTCGCGTACCAAAAGAAGAAGACGCGTTGCGTAATATGAAATAAAGAAGCTGCGGGTGCAGCTGAACTAAATAGAGTAAAATGAACTAAGGCTGGTGAGTCATGATGAAAGGAACACGAGTCATATATGAGAGAATATGACTTAGGAGTTTAAATGGTCCGCAGTAGGAAAGGAAAGGAGTCCAAGGCGGGATTACAGTTGGAAGAGCGAGGAGTCCAGGATGCCTTCCCATACCTCCTGTGGGATGTCCAGGTCTGGGAGGATGTCATCCCAGAGGGAATCGGGTATTGGGGCGGATACTGATAGGTCTGGTGATGCCATAGGCGAGAGAAAAATGGTACCCCCTAGGACACTTGTAACACTGGTCACTCCGCTATCCAGGAGAGCATTCACACCAACGATTTGCCCATTTTGTTTCCAGATCAAGAGGGGAAGACAAATAGAATTAGACTTCGATCCAGAAATAAATATGGGGGCGATATTTATGGAAGGTAGTGACGTTGGTACACCCCTTCCCTCTAAAAAGATGTATTGAACTCTTCATCGAATTCGGTGGCCGAGAGGACTTTGACCTCCTCAGCGGCAACAAGTGGATCTCCATTTTCATCGCAGGTGGGGTCGTAGATAGACTTCAGGGTACGAAGGACTTGGTCACGGTCTTGACTTCCTTCAATACCCCTGAGGAATGCATCCAGAGGGTCTTTGGTGGCAGTGACAGCAATGGGCGAGGTGGGGGAACTGGTAGGGATGGCCCGGGTGAGGTGGTTGATCGACTGAGTCTTCGTGCTAGCAGGAGCGTAGCCAGAGTGGTTCCAAGTTGTGCAACCAGTCTTCTTGCAAATGAAGCATCTCTGCTCGCGAAGACACTTGGCTCGTTCTGCTGGCGTGATCGTAAGACGATCAACATCCATAGCATTGGGATCCCTGCGGCTACTAGCGTTTCCACCAAAGGATACCTGTGGTCCTCTTCTAAGGTTTCGGATTCTCCTGAGCCCTCCTCCGATCTTGGAGGCTTTGGAGTAGATCTTGTTGAACTTGTTATGTTCAATATGGTACACTCTTCATACTTGCTTACCCTATCTGTTATCTTATCTTTTACTTTGGAAACAGACTCTTACTATAGAGTACGGTTGGTCGTTCTAGACCCACAAGTGACTGTTGTTCGTCACAGGGCTAGACCTATGATGTCATTGTGACGTCATAGACTCCAGACCACTTCTGATGTCATTGGCTCTAGACTATGACGTCATACCCTTAGCCCTCTCAGTCAGCATGACTAATCATGACGTCACTTATGATGTCAGACCCTTGAACCTATCAGTCATCGGGTGTAGGGCAGGTCCCCTTACATTGGGACTCCTCTTTAACTCTATATACGATACGTATATAGTCTGGGAGCTCTCTCCCATTATAATTAACAACTCTTCTACCTCTGTTTCCATCTGCTCTATTAGCAGATACTTAAGAGCTCTACAGACCAGCTCTTTCTCTTGCCCACCAGCAAGTCTTGTCAGGAATCCTCTGTCACTCTATCAGTGAGTTCTCTGCTGATCTCTCTTCTTGTTGCCCTCTGCATCATTGGATCTTGGTCTGTCTGTATCCAAGTCCAATTGGTTATGAGCCCCACCGGCTTGTAACGGTACGATCGATTCGCTCTCTCGTTACTCACATGGCACAGGACATTGGATTCCTTCACTCCTACCTTTGGTTATCTGCCTTGGTATTGCTCATCCTAGCTGGTTTGGCCCGAGCGCAGACTTTAGTCTTCGCTGCTCTGATTTGCCTCTGGACACAAACATTTTTCGTGCTGATATGATCTGTGACTGACCACAATGATACATCTTGTTACGACCGGTGTAACAAATTACGCGTACGCGGATGACTGAAGTCAAGAGCGCTATGGACAGGTCTTCCTCTGAAGACAACGGCGACCTTCTGGGTCTGCAAGCGGATCACCTGATCGGTGAGCGGTGTGCAATGGTTGTGGTGACCTCAGCTGGTATGCTGGACACAGTGGCGGCTACCTCAGGTGGCGTTCCTGTTAGCGGCGATGAGCGGGCTCCCTCCAGGCACACAAGGAGTAGTCGGCTATGGACAGGTCGTGGGCAAGGCCTGTATCTGGGCGCGGCCTCTGGGCAATAGGCGGCTGGACACGGCTAGTGTTGGGCAATGACTAGCGGACTGATCCTCTGATCAGCGACAAAGGGGCAACCTCAGCTAGCAAGCTGTTCGCAGTTACTTGATCAATGATCTGATTGACAGAAGATCGAGATCAAGATTTAGACGTTATGAAACACCGGTTTCTTGACGCTGGCACAGGCGCTGACAGCGAAGACTTCGAAA
>QFEF01000556.1:0-18364 GCA_003316035.1 Neoboletus subvelutipes
CCCAATGCTATGGATGTTGATCGTCTTACGATCACGCCAGCAGAACGAGCCAAGTGTCTTTGTGAGCAGAGATGCTTCATTTGCAAGAAGACTGGTTGCACAACTCGGAACCACTCTGGCTATGCTCCTGCTCGCCCGACGACTCAGTCGATCAACCACCTCACCCGGGCCATCCCTACCAGTTCCCCCACCCCGTCCATTGCCACCACTACCACCAAGGACCCTCTGGATGCGTTCCTCCGGGGTATCAAAGGAGATCAAGACCGTAATGAAGTCCTTCGTACCTTGAAGTCAATCTATGACCCTACCTGCGATGAAAATGGAGATCCACTTGTTGCCGCCGAGGAGGTCAAAGTCCTCTTGGCCGCCGAACTCGATAAAGAGTTCAATACGTCTTTTTAGAGGGAAGGGGTGTACCAACGTCACTACCTTCCATAAATGTCACCCCCGTATTTATTTCTGGATCAAAGTCTAATTCTATTTGTCTTCCCCTCTCGATCTGGAAACAAAACGGGCAAATCGTTGGCGTGAACACTCTCTTAGACAGCGGAGCAACAGGATGCTTTATAAGTAAGGAGGTAGTTATTGGACTTGGATACAGACGGTCCAAGAGTCCAATGATGCAGAGGGCAACAAGAAGGGAGATCAGTGGAGAACTCACTGATGAGACGACAGAGGATTCCTGACAAGACTTGCAGGTGGGCAAGTGAAAGAGCTGGTCTGTAGAGCTCTTAGATATCTGCTGACTAGCAGATGGAAACTGAGGTAGAAGAGTTGTTAATTATAATGGGAGAGAGCTCCCAGACTATATACGTATTGTATATAGAGTTAAAGAGGAGTTCCAATGTAATGGGACCTGCCCTACACCCGATGACTGATAGGGTCAAGGGTCTGACATCATAAGTGACGTCATGATCAGTCATGCTGACTGAGAGGGCTAAGGGTATGACATCATGGTCTAGAGCCAATGACGACAGAAGTGGTCTGGAGTCTATGATGTCACAATGACATCATAGGTCTAGCCCTGTGACGAACAACAGTCACATGTGGGTCTAGAACGACCGAAAAAGAAGTCTACCATACTCTATAGTAAGAGTCCGTTTCCAAGATAAAAGATAATAAAACAGATAGGGTAAGCAAGTATGAAGAGTGTATAGTATGAACATAATAAGTTCAACACCCCCCTACACTATTCATGCTGGTGTCTTTAAAAGTGGGAAAGGGAGGAGCACTAAACGCTTCCGTATGTCCTCAAACCTAGCAAAAGTCAAATTCTTGGTGAAGATGTCTGCTGTTTGCTCCTGCATAGGAACGTAGAAGAGGCGAATCTTGCCGTCTTGTACGCATTCGCGTATATAATGATACCGAATAGGAATGTGCTTTGTGCGTCCTTCCTGAGCAGGGTTTGATGCGAGAAAGATAGCACCCTGGTTATCAGCTAAGATAGCAACAGGTGGTACCTCAAAGCCGATCTCGCCAAATAGCGACCATATCCAAGAAATTTGCTTTGCCACCTCCGCCATGGCAACATACTCTGCTTCCGTGGAGGAGAGAGTGACCATCTTTTGTCGTCTTGAAAGCCAAGAAACGATCCCGTCGGCCAAAAAGATTGCATAGCCGGTTGTCAATCGACGTGTCTCTACGTCGCCGGCCCAGTCAGTGTTGCTATAGGCTATTAAGCCTGTTCCATTGCTACCACAATACTCAATGCAGAGCCAAGGGTGACCAGCGAGATATCACATGATGTACAACGCCTTCTGAATGTGGTCCTCTGAGGGATTAGCTGAGAACTGCGCCATCTTGATGACTGCATATGCAAGGTCCAGTCGGGTGCCTAGCATGACGAACAAAAGTGAACCGATGATTTGTTGAAATCAGTTGCGACGAACAGCGTCAGCTGTGGAGGTAGAAGGCGAGGGAACATAGCCAGAGGGAAGTGGGGTGCGCACATATCGGGCATTTTGCAAACCGAAGCGCTTGATGATCTTCTCCGTGTAGGTGATCTGGTCCAACCTCAAGATCCGCTTTCTTCTATCACGGGTGATACGCATCCCCAGATACTCCTTGGCTTCACCTAAATCCCGAGACTCCCATTTACACATGAATTGCGCCTTCTTCTCGAGAAGGTACTTCCTATCTGAGCCCATAAAAATACCATCATCCACGTAAATAAGAAAAATGATGATAACATCACCGTGGACGTGGATATAAACTCCTGGATCCGAATAAACTCGGACAAATCCCATCTTCAGGAGTGAATCGTGTAATGTGCGACTCCATTGCAGCGTGGCTTGCTTAAGGCCATATATTGCGTGCTTGAGGCGACAAACCTTATTCTCCATCCCCTTCACTACGAATCCTTCCAGTTGGATCATATAGATCTCCTCGCTCAACTCGCCAAACAAAAAGGCGGTCTTAACGTCGAGGGCTTCGAGGTTCCAATCCTCGAGTGCTGCTAAAGCAAAAAGGAGACGTACAGTCTCAAAACGCGCAACCGGTGAGAAGGTTTCTTCGTAGTCTATTCCGTAGACTTGAGTAAAGCCTTTAGCGACGAAACGTGCCTTATATCGGCTGTCAGCTTTGCGTGCAAACACCCATCTCCCTGTGATGGGGTTACAACCCTCTGGTAAATCCACAAGTTCCCATACAGATCTATCTCATAGGGATTTCATCTCGTCTTCCATGGCAGAATACCATTTCTTCTTTTCCTCTTCGGGAAGCTTAAGCGTGTCCCGGTATTGATTAGGTATGCCGCTAGCAGAAACGGCTGAAGATAGGAAAGAAAAGAACCACTCATGGGAGAAAACATTCTTCCCATGACCATCATCTTCGCCTGTGGACTTCGGTGGTTGGTCCGAATCTTTGGGTATCATGGGCGGTTCCTCCGGAATAAGAGTACGTCCCTGCTGTATGTCACGCTCAATATCGACAGCTGGTCGATTGCCATAGGCATTATCGGGGACAATACGCGGTTGCCTGGCATGAACAGGCCTGGGCGGAAATACTTCCTGACGTAACTCGGGTAAAGGATGTCGATAAGAAATATTGAACCTCTCCATAACATGCCTTGGAGGTGGCGGTGTCGCTGTATGAGGAGTATATGGATTATAACCAACACCTGGACGATGATCCCAACTGGGCTCCACTGCATGCGGTCTCTTTCCTAAAGTAGGAGAAGAGGGTCCAGGGTGAGGTGGTACCTCAGCCGTTCACCTGGGTGGCGAAGGTGGTGAATCCATATGTACATCCGAATCAGACGAAGGAGAGCTCTCGACAGTTGGTCTTTGTCTAGATGGACCAGCTGGAGGTGGAGGAGGATGAGGTGGCTGCCTACCGGGCGCAGGTTGCTGCCTGGGTGGCACCTGTGGCGGAAGAGGAGGAGGAGCAGCTTGTTGCGGGTTCCCTGCTCCGGGTGGATTACTGGGAAGATCTGGAACGTAAAGACTGTCGTCTTGTTCCTGATCAGAGTCGTTGGCACGTAGTGGGATAGGAATAGGGGGAGGTTTGTCAATCTTGTCTTTGGGACAATTCAGATAGTCAAATTCGTCAAACGTAGCTGTGGAAGAAATGACAACGCAAGATCTGGCTCTAGACCAGAAACGGTAACCTTTGGAACCTTTCTCGTAGCCTATAAAAGTCATCTCCTTGGCTTTAGGAGATAACTTGTGGGGTCTTTCAGCTTGAGGCACAAAGACATAGGCACAGCAACCAAAGACCTTGAAATATGACACATCGGGATCTTCTCCACTCCATAAGGATATGGGTGTGCGCCACTTGAGGCGTCGCATCGGTTGTCTGTTATATATGTGTAATGAAGTCTCTACAGCGTCTTGCCAAAAGGATGGCAGAAGACATGCATGTAGCCGGGAAGCTTCAGCTTTTTCCAAGATAGTGCGATTAAATCACTCTGCTCGACTGTTCTGCTGGGGAGTCCGAGGTACTGAAGTCTCGTGTTCAACGCCTCTCGACGTGAGGAACGAAGACAATTCAGCATTCATATATTCCCCCCCACGATCTGAACGCAGAGAGGCCAGAGTGTACCCGGTTTGGATCTCCGACCAAGCAACTAAATCTTGAAAAGCTTGAGGCCCATCGGATTTCCTGCGAAGGAAATAGACAGCAGAGAAACCGGAGAAGTCATTGATGAAAGTCAACATCCACTTGTTATGGTTCCGCGATTGTAGCGGGAACTCAACAAGGTCTGAGTGCACAAAAGCAAGCAGCCGTGGGGCGCGCTTCTTGGACTCGAAGAAAGGTTGTTGGTGCGCCTTCCTGAGCTCACAGCCTCGACATGGCGTGGAGCTATCAGGCACATCGAGTTTTGGCATTCCTTTGGTAGCGTTGTGGGCGTGTCGCAAAACTGGATTGGAACAGTGTCCAAATCGCAGATGCCACAGTTCGGACGAATCGAGATCCTGAAGGGAAGCTAAACAAGCTCCTGGAGCTATCTGAGTCGACTTGAACCAGTGAAGCTTGTTGTTTGGCAGCAAGGCAGAGGCCTGCACTACCAAACGTCCCGACTTATCCCAAATCTTCGTATCCTTGGTTATTTCACACCGGAAATCTTCATCGGTGAGTGCTACAACCGAAAGTAATCGGTGAGCAGCCTGCGGAGCAAACCATACTCCATGGAGCACAAAAGGCTCTTTCTTCATGCGTCCTGATCTCTGCGACAGGATAACGTGACCTGGTCCAGTCATGGTCATAACATTTCCGTCAGCTGTAGTTGCAGTCTTGGTTTGTGTTCCAAGATGCGCAAAATCCTCGATAAACGGAGTAAGGTGATGGGAGCATCCGCTATCGACCATCCAATACTCGCGCATGTGCTCTCGTTTTGATCCTGTTGCCTCAACGGGGAAGAACATCCCGTCGTACCAGTCAAAGTCAAAGTCGCATTCTTCATCTACGTAACCACATTCGACTTCTGTACTGTCCCAGGCGACTAGCTCGGAGGAATTAAGACCATGTTTCCACGATCCGTCAGCATTTCTGTGACTGTCCCCATAGAAACTCTCTTCTTGCCTTGCTCCTGTAGATGGGCCCTCAGACAGAGAAGCTGTGGGCCCGCGATCGAAATTGGCTAGGGCCAGCCATTCCATCTAAAGCTTCCACTTCATCAGCCCAAGAGATGTGAACCGGTTCTTCTCTGGCATATTCAACGGCATCGATCCCATCTACCGCATAAGCGGCATCCAAATCGGAATCTGTTTCAACACCGTGGGCACGGGCCTTGCCCTTACCCTTACCCCCATGACCACCTGAACCTCGCTGTCTGTGCTTCGGCGCTGACCTCACCGCATTGGCATCACGGTTCTGATGAACCGGAGCTCCTTGGTTCTGGGGGGTGTTACCGCCACGTGCCGGTCGCAAGTGCGGGTACTTCTTCCAACAATTGTCAGAAGAGTGAGTGCCACCACAATGAGAACATTTCTGTCCCCCTGAAGGTGCACGTTGGACAGCCAAGATGCGAACTGCATCGGCCTGCGCTACCTGAGCGCGCGCACGAGACGCAAGAGGTTGCGTGTTACGCAAGTATGTCTCAGACATTATCTTGGGTAAGATCTTGTCTGGGGTAAAATCTGCAACAACCATGGAGTGAACCAGGGTGCTGATAACGGTATCGAAGGATGGTGGGAGCGCCTGAAGAATCATCATTGCCTTTAGATTATCAGGCAAGACGATGCCACCAGCGGTAAGCTGGTCGAAGAGAGCATTGAGTTTATTCAAGCCCTCGGAGAGATCCGATCCCTTGGCGATGTGGAGCCGAGACGCCTCACGAAATATGTAAAAGTTTCCGGTTACTCCGGAAGGTGCGTAGAGCGTCTTCAAGGTATCCCATAGGGTCTTGGCAAGAGAGGTGTGAGCTGTATCATAAGTAAAAGTCTGCCGGGACTGCATGTCCAAAGTGGTGAAGATAGCGATCATAGCCATCGCTCCCTGGTCCTTCTGTTCCCATTTCTGTTGGTCGTCAATGGTAACACCGGCGCCCAAAGGGAAAGTCTTGGAACCTGCTACAATACTCCATGTCTCCGAAAGGGTTAGAACATTGCGGAGCTGTAAAGCCCACTGCGTATAGTTCAAAGTACCCTTGAGCACAGGAATACGAGACTGGAGGTTGGAATCGATCTTGAACTGGGACGTCATCGTTTATAAGATGAAGAGATTAACAGCGAGAGTCTGCGACAGAGGAATTTCGTCAGCATGCGTGATCAAAAGAGCAGAAGAAGTGAGGCAAGGAGCAGAGGGAATACTATGTCCAGACACCGTAACATTCCATCGCAGATCAACTCCAGGAGCAGTAGACGGTTCTAGGTTCAGTGATGATGTCATCAACTCTGTGTCAGATGAAGAACTTAATCCCCCTGGCATCGGAACCGAACCCCACGAGAGAGGAGGGACTGAAGGGGTGGAGACAGGCAAAGGAGGAGGAAGGGGTGGAGGAGGAAACAAATGAGTAGAATGGTAATCAAAAGATGCTAAAAGACTATCATGAAATAATTCGCGCTCAAGATACCACGTGGGCATCGGCAGTGAAGCAACAGATTCGAAATCAGCAAAATGTAGTTCCTCAAAGTAATGAGGATTCGGACAAATGACATCCGAACCTACAAATGCGATTGATCGAAGAGTCAAGCGATCGTGATTAGAAATTTTAACATGATACGGAACTTCTAGATAGTTCGTCGTTTTACCATTCATAACCCAAAAGTTTAAGTAAAAGTCCTTGAAGGATTCATGGTGATAGGACTTTAAGTCTGCTAGCCCTGGGTTGGGCCGCGACTCTCCTACGTACCGACCTCCGAAGTAGATTGGGAGCGGCCAGACCCGGCGAGGCACTTCTGCTCTCAGCCAGTTGGTCTTCTTTACGGCGTATGCTCCGTCGTACAGCCTGCTCTGAAACTCCTCTAACCGCTTCTGGTAGAGGACCTGGTAGTCCGTCAAACTGTAGAGCTCGTTGCTGGAGGGCATCGCGAGCAGAGCGCACTATAATGATATCGTGTAAGTCATGAATCTCCTTTTGTTTACGAACAAGGAGAGCAGCCTGCTCATCAGCCATCTGCACCTCGGCTTCGAGATGATCCTCTAGTTCGCGGACTCTATCCTTCAATCGAGCATTCTCCTGAGTGAGCTCATTGTGAGCGAGCTGATGCTCAGCGATCGCGAGCTGGTGTTCCTTATCGGCTAGCTGCCGATTCAACAAAGTCTGGTGGTAAAGATGTCGGTAGGCTTGCGCCTCATGATCCGATGAGGGTGTCCTTGAAACATCCGATCCAGAAGATGGTAACGACCTAAAAGAAAGTTCGGCCAACGGCAGATATAGAAGATCCGGCGTCTCCGACTTAATCCTCGGACTTAACTCACGAGGGTGATGGACGATCATCTCGCCGTCCAGTCCGATTAAAGGAGCCGGTCGCCTGCGCTCAGTAGAGCTATGCAAAAAGGCGTGAAGGGCATAGGGATCGTCGAGGTCAATACCTGCAAGGTGTCCGATTGGACCCTGTGGTGGAGGATGATAGGACAAGGGGTTTCCGAGCGTAGAGCTCAAGGAAACTGAACCAGAATTTGGAGACAAGAGAGGTGATGCGACAGAATAAGTCGCGGAAGACCTTGATGTCGAAGGAATAGGTGTGTCACTACGACTTGGTCGCTGCGGTAAAACTGGATGTGAAATCAACGGTCTTCCCTGAGGGATGAAGGAGCGAGGAGGAGAAGGTGACTCTGAAGAAGAATAGGGTCTGATGACGTTGATGGAAGGTGTCGGACGTGGTCTTGCTCGCTGGGGACGAGTGCGACGAAATGGATGACCTACAACTAGTGGTGCGCTCAAAGCAGCAACCGTTCTAGATGTATTATCGCGGTCAGTCACAGTTCGTACTAGCACGAAAAATGTTTGTGTCCAGAGGCCAATGAGAGCTGCGAAGACTAGAGTCTGCGCTCGGGCCAAACCAGCTGGAATGAGCAGGACCAGGGCAGATAACCAAAGGTAGGAGTGAAGGAATCCAATGTCCTGCACCATGCGAGTAACAAGAGAGCGAATCGATTGTACCATTACAAGCCGGCGGGGCTCATAATCTATTGGACTTGGATACAGACGGTCCAAGAGTCCAATGATGCAGAGGGCAACAAGAAGGAAGATCAGTGGAGAACTCACTGATGAGACGACAGAGGATTCCTGACAAGACTTGCAGGTGGGCAAGTGAAAGAGCTGGTCTGTAGAGCTCTTAGATATCTGCTGACTAGCAGATGGAAACTGAGGTAGAAGAGTTGTTAATTATAATGGGAGAGAGCTCCCAGACTATATACGTATTGTATATAGAGTTAAAGAGGAGTTCCAATGTAATGGGACCTGCCCTACACCCGATGACTGATAGGGTCAAGGGTCTGACATCATAAGTGACGTCATGATCAGTCATGCTGACTGAGAGGGCTAAGGGTATGACATCATGGTCTAGAGCCAATGACGACAGAAGTGGTCTGGAGTCTATGATGTCACAATGACATCATAGGTCTAGCCTTGTGACGAACAACAGTCACATGTGGGTCTAAAACGACCGAAAAAGAAGTCTACCGTACTCTATAGTAAGAGTCCGTTTCCAAGATAAAAGATAATAAAACAGATAGGGTAAGCAAGTATGAAGAGTGTATAGTATGAACATAATAAGTTCAACAGTAGTCACCTGACTGAAACTGCCGACTGAAGAGTTGTCCGTTCCTATTGCCGCATGGAACGTAGACGGGACGCCGAACCAATCCGGAACGATAAAGGAGAAGACCACGGTGATCATTGATCTCCAAGGAGTATGAGAGCAACACGAGCTGCTCGTCCTCAACTGTGGAAAGGATGACGTCATCCTGGGCCTGCCATGGCTCTGAACTATGAATCCTGAGATAGATTGGCGGAATGGCACAGTTGTCATCACTCCGGCCAACTATAAATCGACTACCTCGGAAAATACTGCTCAGAGGTATTTGTTACGTTTCCTGGGTCATCAGGAGAATGAAAACATAGAGAGTGAACTCTATGACCAGTACAGAAGATGGACCATCCCGGACCGTGTCCAATTCCTGAAGCAGGAGAAGGGAGTCATTCTGCTGAACATACTCCGCCGAATGACCCTCTCCACTACTATTGCCCAGGCGGAAGGAACAAAGAAAGTAGAGCTGCCGAAAGCCTACCAACAGTATGAAGGAGTATTTGACAAGAAGGATACCATGAAACTTCCCCCTTCCCGATCCTATGATCACGCCATCGAACTAAAGGACTCGTTTATCCCGAAACGAGCTAAAGCCTACCCGCTTAATCCTGCCGAGATGACCGTGTGTAAAGAGTTTGTGGACGAACACCTAGCCACCGGGAAGATTGTCCCGTCGAAGTCCCCTCAGGCCTCCCCTTTCTTCTTCGTCCAGAAGAAAGACGGGAAGTTAAGGCCATGCCAGGACTACCGGTACCTTAACCTCCATACTATCAAGAACGCCTACCCCCTCCCCCTGATTTCCGATCTGATAGATCGCTTGAAAGGATCCTCCATCTTCACAAAGTTCGATGTCCAGTGGGGATACAACAATGTCCTCATCAAACCAGAAGATCGGTGGAAAGCCACATTCCTCACCCCGTTTGGGTTATTCGAACCTGCCATTATGTTTTTCGGCATGTGTAACTCCCCAGCTACCTTCCAGGCATTCATGGATGACCTCTTTGGCGATTTTATTGCTGAAGGATGGTTGATTATATATATGGACGACCTCCTGATCCACTCCTCTGACCACAACTCTCACGAGGATAGAACCAGGAAAGTCCTCCAGCAATTCCAAGAACACGAGATGTATCTGAAGCTGGACAAGTGCACATTCGCCGCCCCAGCAGTCGAATACCTTGGAATGATTGTTAGTAAGGACAGAGTCCAGATGGACCCAGCCAAGTTGAAGGCTATCGCAGAATGGATGCCCCCGATAAACGTCAAAGATGTCCACTCCTTCCTAGGGTTCTGTAATTTCTACCAGAAATTCATCCCCTCGTTCTCGGAGCTTGCCCAACCCCTCCTGGATCTAACCAAGAAGAACCAGACCTTGGAATGGACTGACAAACACCAGACCAGATTCCAACTATTGAAAGAAACCTTCACCCGTGGACCTGTCTTAGCTTTCCCTGACCCCGATCGCCCGTTTACCATCATGACTGATGTGTCGTTAACTGCATCAGGTGGTGTCCTCATGCAATGAGACCCCAATGGAGACTATAAGCTGTGTGGCTATCTCTCCCAGACCTTCGCCCCTGCCGAGCGCAATTATGACATATACGACCGGGAGTTACTTGCTGTGATCCGAGGATTAGAAGAATGGCGCCAATACCTGTTAGGTTCCGCCTATCCTGTAACGGTTCTTACGGATCATAAGAACCTTACCTATTTTAAGCAACCTCGGAAGCTCTCCCATCGCCAAGCCAGGTGGCTGTTATTTTTACAGGATTTTGACCTTGCCTACACTGCCCTACCCGGATCCCAGATGGGACTGGCTGACGCCCTGTCTCGACGTGACGCTGTCGACACCACCATGGACAATGCTGATGTCCAACTGTTGCCTAACAGTGCCTTTGAACACCAAGTTCGGACCCTCGATCTCACACTTGCTGATCGAATCCGTCAATCCTCAGAGGAGGATCCCCTTGTTATTGACGCCCTGAAGGGCATGGAAAATGATATACCACTATTTGGATGGTCCTCCCCTGCTGACTGGACTTTCCTAGATGGGAAGCTCTATTATAAGGGCCGAATGTATATCCCTGGCGACGCCCGCCAAGAACTCGTGCTGAATGCACACACCTCGCTTGAAGGAGGCCATGGTGGCCACATGCACACAGTTGCGCTCCTTGCCAAAGATTACTGGTGGCCCAGCATGTCTGCCTTTGTCCATCGGTTTGTGGCTGGCTGTGCCGTCTGCCAGGCCAATAAAGTACAAACCCACCCTATGATTCCACCCCTTGTGCCCCTTGCAGTCCAGACATCCCGCCCGTTTTCCCACCTGTCCGTGGATTTGATTACAGACCTACCCCCGGTGCAGGGCTTCGATTCTGTAATGGTCGTGGTCGACCATGGCCTTAGTAAGGGGGTGATTCTTGCTCCTTGCACAAAAACTGTTGATTCGGCAGGAATTGCCCAACTCTTTTTTGAAAATGTATTCAAACGATTCGGTCTACATGACAAATTAATCTCCGATAGAGGACCCCAGTTCGCCTCTGCATTTGCAAGGGAACTCACTCGACTACTGGACTACGATGTATCTCTGTCCACCGCCTATCACCCTCAATCTGATGGAGAGACCGAACGGTATAATCAAGAGTTGGAAACCTACCTCCGAATATTCTGCCAAGGAAAGCCGGAACAATGGTTAGACCACCTTACTGCCGCCGAATTTGCCCATAATGCCGCCGTGCATTCGTCCACAGGAAAGTCCCCTTTCACCTTGATCATGGGATACGAACCCAGATCATACCCCCCACTTGGTACCACATTCCTGCCTGCGCTGGAAAGACGGCTCTCCCATCTTGAGGATGCACGTAAAGAAGCCAAAGCAGTGCACGCCCTAGTCCAGTTACGAATGAAGGAGAGGATCCACTCCAAGTTCAAACCCTGGAAAGTCAGAGATGAAGTCTGGTTGGATTCGAAGAATATCTGAACCAAAAACGTCTCTCGAAAGTTATCGCCTAAAAGATTAGGGCCATTCAAGATTTCGGAAGTAATTTCCCCCGTAGCCTTCCGGATCACTCTGCCAAAACAGTGGAAGATCCACAATGTGTTTCACGCCTCCTTGTTACGAACGTACAAGGAAACCCCCGAACATGGCCCTAATTTCAAAAACCCGCCACCGGAGCTAATAGACGGAGAGGAGGAATATGAAATGGAATGAATTACCAACCATCGCGGGACCAATAACCGGAGACAGTACCTGGTGCATTGGAAAGGTTATTCCAATGCCGAGGATACTTGGGAACCTGAAAGAAATTTTGACAATGCTTGGGAACTCCTGAAGGAATATAAAAAGCAACGATCCCTCTGATCGCTCCTTCCTCAGAACCCCCATGTCCTACAATTTCCTCAACAGTACTGCCCCTCTGTGCACCCACCTCAATCGTCTCCCCTCCGTAGCTCACCACGCCCTATATGTCACTGCTCTCGAAAATAATGATGCGACCAACATCTTCGAGAGAACCCCCCTCTTCACTGCCAACACCACCCTCGTCCTCCTTGTTAGGCAGTACCGAATCTACACCACCCTTCAATCCCTTTTCACCAGGGCCACCTGGTGCTCGTCAGGTCCCTGTGTCTTTGCCAACATCTCACGAAGTGCCACCCAGGATGATGTCGCTGTCAATGCCTTCCAACAGACCCTCACCAAGGCCAGAAACCTCATGCTGGACCTCCTCGAAGAAGAAGGCTTTGACACTATCCTCTCCCTCCTCCCCTCCCCTATCCTCTCCAATGCCCTCTACCCCGTTCTCCTTCTCCTATCCACAGATGAGAGAGCCGAATACTTCTCTCCCAACCTCCACCCCGCAGACTTCTCCTGAAGCAATGGACGTCTCAGATGGGCAGCCATTGCCGAGCAGGAATACGAGTCCAGTGAGTCCAGTTCCGACTCAGGAGAATGAGGAGATGGCGATACCACCCACGTACCCTCCCCCATATCTCCCGAATCCCCTTCCCCTATCCCCCGGCTCCACCGACAGCGGAACTTTCTTTTCTCTGCAGGAATGCCACACCTCCCCCACCTTAACTTACCCACCGACATGGATACCACCCCCGGGCACCTCCTACCCAGGATACCCGAGGAGTCTTCAACAACACCTGCTGTCGAGCCCATTACCCCAGATCGTTCCCCTACCACCATGGATGGTCATCCCTGTCCCATTTTTCGCTCCAGTAACGCCATGTCGCAAGTGTTTCCCCCACATGTACAATTCGGTGGGCCCACCTGCTTCCAGTGTTGTGAGCCTGGACACATCTGCCCCAACTGCCCCCACTACCTGTGCCCCTTCTGCCATATCGCCGCCCCCGGTCATTCCCAATACAAATGTCCCTCCGCCCACTGTGGAAAGTGCAACACCCTCAGCCACCGAGCCTGGAACTGCACTGAGGATGACATTGATCCCTCTACCTGGGATCTCACCGACCACGATATCAATGAGGGAGATAGAGATAATTGATCCGGCGGATCAATGCTACAATGGGGGTAATGTTACAAGTGTCCTAGGGGGTACCATTTTTCTTTCGCCTATGGCATCACCAGACCTATTGGTATCCGCTCCGATACCCAATTCCCTCTGGGACGACATCCTCCCAGACCTGGACATCCCACAGGAGGTATGGGAAGGCATCCTAGACTCCTCGCTCTTCCAACCGTAATCCCGCCCTGGACCTCTTTCTTTTCTTACTGTGGACCTTTTACT
The DNA here is from genome assembly GCA_003316035.1 of Neoboletus subvelutipes. Classification (NCBI taxonomy): domain Eukaryota; kingdom Fungi; phylum Basidiomycota; class Agaricomycetes; order Boletales; family Boletaceae; genus Neoboletus; species Neoboletus subvelutipes. The sequence goes on from QFEF01000556.1 coordinate 13,445, forward strand.
CCTAAGTCATATGCTCTCGTATATGACTCGTGTTCCAATCATCATGACTCATCGGCCTCAGTTCATTTCTTATTTAGTCTTGCTGCGCCTGCAGCTTCTATTTCATTTATGCGACGCGTCTTTTCCTTTTTTATCTCACGCAACGCGTCTTTCCTTTTATGCTTCATGCGACGCGTCGATCCCTTTTATATCACACACGACGCGACGCGTCTTTTCCTTTGACTCATACGCGACGCGACGCGTCATTTCCTCTTTAGACTTTAGAGCAGAGATTCTATCTTTAGCCGGCCCTAAAGGGGTTTAGTATAAATAGCTAGAATTGCTGCCCATGTAACTTTAACTTTGATCTATGCAATCTTATGTGGATTTCAAAGTCTTCGCTGTCAGTGCCTGTGCCAGCATCGCGAAACCAGTGTTTCATCAAGTTTAAATCCTGATCTCGATCTTCTGTCAATCAGAGCTCGATCAGATAACTGTGAACAGCTTACTAGCTGAGGTCGCCCCTTTGCCGTTGATCAGAGGATCAGCCCGCTAGCCATTGCCCAATGCTAGCTGTGTCCAGCCACCTATTGCCCAGAGGCCGCGCCCAGATACAGGCCTTGCCCACAACCTGTCCATAGCTGACTCCTCCTTGTGTACCTGGAGGGAGCCCGCTCTTCGCCACTAACAGCAACACCAGCTGAGGTAGCCACCACTGTGTCCAGCATACCAGCTGAGGTCGCCACAACCGTTGTACACAGCTCGCCGATCAGGTGATCCGCTTGCAGACCCAGAAGGTCACTGTCATCTTCAGAGGAAGACCTGTCTGTAGCACTCTTGACTTCAGTCATCCGCATACGCGTTATTTGTTACACCGGTCATAACAGTAGCCCTCTCCACCATGGAATTGGAGTACATCGGACTTAGTAATGCCAGACAACACTTGGCCTGGCTATGAACCTTCTTTGATGAAATCAGACACTCACAAAAGGCTCCCACTGAACTGTTCTGTGACAATCAAGCAGCCATCATCTTATGTCGTGATCCGCAATTCTGGGCCCAGACTAAACACATTCAACACAAGTACCACTTCATCCAAGATGACCTAGTAGGAAGAGGAGAAGCAACGGTCTGATACCTCCCCACCAGGGACATGGTGGCAGACATACTCACAAAGCCACTTGCAAAGGACCAACATTGGAAATTTGTCTGAGGTATGGGGTTGTGGCTACACTCAAGTGGGAGTGACAAAATATCATTTACTCTGGAAGGAATTCTGGTGGTCTGGTCCTCCAAAGGGACCAGATAGGTTTGTGATCACTCAGAGTTAGGACTTGGAACTCCGGAGTGGCACCTGCTCTTACGGTACGGAGTTGCCACTTGGCAATGGCTCCTGCAACCATTACTGTACTTTTCCCTTCTTCCTTCCTCCCTGACACTTATTGAGGTACAAGTGTGCCTTAAACAAATAGTATATATATAGTCCCTTTCTTCTCCACACACCTCAGTTGTTCTTGCCCTTAGGCAACAGCTGAGGTGAGTTGCTTACTCTACATTAACTACTCCGAGACTAATGTAAGGTATCATAGTTCCGGTACTTACAGGTAATTATTAGTTGTTCTCGCCCTTAGGCAACAGCTGAGTTCTGGTACTTACAGCACTGGACTTACTCCACTAAACTCCAGACCTTCAGACCTCCAGATTGTAACACCAAGTCCCAACCCACCAGTCAACTCTGGCGTTCCAGAGTTGATCCTGGAGTAAACCAGTTCTTAACAGTATATTCGAACTCATACTTGCAATGAGTCCCTGACCATGGCTACATGCACCACTAGATCCCAAGCCCATGCCTTAGCCATGAGTCAACCTATGTCTCCTTGTTACAACCCACTGAGCCTCTTTGGAAGCAGTCGACAAGGCCCAGAACTTGTAGACCAATTCCAGAGTTTCTCCTCCCAACGTACACTGGCCTCCGCTTCACAGGCCTGTGTTCCCCAAAACTCCCCAACTCCAGGAGTGCACGTCGTCAAGCTTGAACTCCAAGATAGATCCTCTCCCCTCACTAGCCAATGCTCCAGTCAAAGAGCGCCCAACTTCTATCCCGACAACAGTGACACTCCAGGTGATCCTAATTACCCCGGAAACGACCCATTCAACGATGACCCCGACCTCCCTGACAACGATGACAATGAAGAGCCTGATGAGCACATCCCATGAAATACCCTCGCTCACCTTGCAAGTGCTATCCAAGGCCTTGCTCGCTCCACATGTCATCCCACCTCCGAATCTACTCCATGCACCAAAGTCTGAGAACTGGATCAGTTTGATGGGACAGATCCCTGCAAACTCTGCATTTTCTTGATACAGTGCAAATTAAACTTCCAAGACTGCCCCAAGGCTTTTTGTACCAACCGCGCCAAAGTGACGTTTGTGCAGTCGTACCTGAAGGGTATGGCACTAGAATGGTTCGAACCAGACCTCCTCCAGATGGAAGATCCCACACTCCATCCCCTATGGATGGACAACTTCAAGGAGTTCATCCTCGAGCTCCAGACTAATTTCAGTCCACACAACCCTGTCAGAGATGCGGAGCACCAACTCGACCACCTGTTCATGAAGGACAGCCAACATATCAATAAGTACATGGTGGAGTTCAACAGGATTGCTTCACAAGTCCAGGGATACGGAGAAGGTGGCCTCTGGCACCACTTCTACAATGGTCTACTGGACCGCATTAAGGACAAAATCTCTTGCATGGGCAAACCTCATACGCTCTCTGAGTGTTACGACCGGTGTAACAAATAACACATACGCAGAAGACTGAATTCTTTGCTACAGGACAAGTCTACCTCTGTAGACATGGGCGACCTTCTTGGTCTGCAAGCGGATCACCTGATCGGTGAGCTGTGTGCAACGGTTGTGGCAACCTCAGTGGGTATGCTGTTTGCAAGGCAATGAGCGGGCTCCCTCCAGGCACACAAGGAGTAGTCAGCTATGGACAGGTCATGGACAAGGCCTGTATCTGGGTGTGGCCTCTGGGCAATAGGTGGCTGGGCACGGCGAGTGTTGGGCAATGACTCACGGACTGATCCTCTGATCAGGGGCAAAGTGGTGACACCTCCTTATAGAAGGTTCACAGTTGCTTGATCGATCTCCGATTGACAGATGATCAAGATCAAGACTGACGGCAGGGTGAAACACCAGTTTCACAGATTAACGATGCTGACATGGGCACTGGCAGCGAAGGCTTTGAATTCTACGTAAGATTGCATAGATCAAAGTTAAGGTTACATGGGCAGTGATTCTAGCTATTTATACTATGCCCCTTTAGGGCCGGTTTAAAGATAGAATCTCTGCTCTAAAATATAAAAGGAAATGACGCGTCGCGTCGCGTATGATACTAAAGGTTAAATGAAGACGCATTGCGTCGTGTAAAATAAAAGAGGAAAGATGTGAGTCGCGTTGCATAAAATAAAAGAGGAAAGATGTGAGTCACGTCACGTAAAATAAAAGAGGAAAGACATGAGTCACATCGCGTCACATAAAATAAAAGAGGAAAGATGCGAGTTGCGTCGCGTGAGATATAAAAGGAAAGACGTGTCGCGTACCAAAGAAGAAGGACGCATCTTGGTTAAATATGAAATGTGATACTGTGGGCACAGCTCAACTAATCTGGACGAAGATGAAATAGACGAAATGAACTGAGGCCGAGATGAGTCAATGATGGAAAAGGAACATGAGTCATACAGTGGCTCAAAAAAGTGTCCCAATGTTTGGCTATTTTGAAAAGACTTGACATTTGTAGGAGATCCAAAAGGTATTAGCTCTAACCCTTGCTGGGTCATTTATAGCCCTAATCCTTGCCCTGAAGATGAGCCCCTAGTCATGTAATTTGATTGTTATGGCACTGAGATACAGCCATATTAAAATGATATGTCATTGGGACACTTATTTGACCCTGATATTATCAACTATCATTTAGTAAATAACATAAGGTTTTGATGGGTGCTGTGCTTCAACCCTGTCTGATTATGTCACTTACATAATTCCAAATGATATAAAGAGCAGAGATACCATCCAGCTAACCCAGCTTCATCATGAAATCCATTTCCTCCTCTGCTAGAGCCAATATTCTCTTTCTCTCTGAATCTGGCCTTTCTACTAGGCAAATATCCTCCCAAACTGGTCTGGGAAAGTCTACTGTGGCCAGGGTTATCAAAGAGATCCACCCAGGCAAGGAAAACATCAAATTAGGATGTCCTTCCAAACTTTCTCCTACTAATAAAAGGAGAATTGTTTCTAGTATCACCTCTGACAAAGTTGAAAATGCTGTCCAGGCCACCCATCTCATCAATTCTGCTCTCTCCTCTCCTGTCTCTGCCCAAACTGTTAGGAATATTCTCAAGTCTGCATCTCTCAAGGCTGTAATCAAGAAAAAGAAGCCACTTTTGTCTGTAAAGCATAAGAAACATAAGCTAGTCTTTTCTCTCAAGCATCAACACTGGATTGTGGAGGACTAGACTAGGGTCATTTGGTCAGATGAAACCAAGATCAACAGGATTGGGTCAGATGGAAGGAAGTATATGTGGAAATTGGCAGAAAAGCCTTTGCAAGACAAGAAAGTCCAGGGAATAGTAAAGTTTGGAGAAGGTTCCTTGATGGTTTGGGAATGCATGAGTTGGAATGGAGTGGGAATTCTTGCAGAGGTTGAAGGGAGGATGAATGCTGAGCAGTATGTCTCCATTTTGGAGGATAATCTGCTTTCTTTCAAGAAAAATTCTAAAACTTTCAAGGAGAGCATTATCTTTCAACAAGATAATGACCCCAAGCACACCTCTAAAAGAGCCAAGGAGTAGCTGGAATCTCAAGGAATCAAGCTTCTTGACTGGCCAGCACAATCTCCAGACCTTAATCCCATTGAACATCTCTGGCAAATCCTCA